>WNWK01003524.1:0-123958 GCA_009830355.1 Cherax destructor
CGAACACCGGGGGTTGACTGTACATATACTTCCAACAACATTGGAGGAGTTAGTTTCGTGTCATCCTTTTTCTAACTCTTAATCACTTAACTTACTTGCTACACACTATCGCTAGCTGGAGCTATAGCCTTTATCGACTTCTGCTGCTTTAGTATCGTACATATCGTAGAATCACGTTCGGTACGTCCAACGAAATCCAAGGTGATGAATGAAAACAGACAATATTTTGACGGAAAAAGTCGTTGATAACCGAAATCGACGAAAGAAACAAAAACCGAGGTTCCACTGTAATAATAATACGTATAATAATAGTATATTAATAGTACTATAATAATAATTATAATAAGTGAGATTCAGAACACCACCACGAGATGGCAGGCTGAGTACCACAACAACACTGAGCAGTGCACGTATGTTGAGATGGAGCTTACCTTGCAGAGGAAGGAATTCTCGTGTTTTCCTTGCGTTTCGTGCAGTTATTTTGCTAAATTTCATTTTTTCTAAATTCTGATCACAATCTAATCGAAGTCCAGACGTACATGCACAGGAGTCCTGATCAGCAAAACGCATATAGCTATGAGGGTACCTTTACCAAATTCAGCTTCAACAACAAGAACATCAACTGGGATCTGGTAAACCATGCCCTAAATGAAACATGTTGGGAAGATATCTTAAATTACATGGACCCTAATCAGTGCCTTGAAAAGATCAACCTCCTGGTAGCTGAAGTACAGTAGACCCTCATTTAGCACGACTTTATGTTGCGCGTTTTGGGTATTACGCGATTGAAGAATTGCGGCACATTTTTATCTAACACGAAGTAAACCTTATATTACGCGATTCGCTGGAGGGGAAAAATTTTGAGCCCGCGGTCGCCTGCAGTAGGTTAAACCATTGAGTCAGTGGGGGTCCTACTAAGGGTGGCTATGAGCCACAACAAGTGTTTAATGCTGACGAGACAAGTGTTTTCTGGAAGAAAATGCCAACATGAACTTATATCAGTCAGCAAGAGAAAAGTGCACCAGGCTTCAAGACAGCAAAGGATCGCTTCACCTTGCTCCTTTTGGGTAATGCATCAGGTGATTTCAAGTGTAAGCCCATGGTTATTTACCGCTGTAAGAATCCTCATGCTTTGAGGAAAAGGGAATTTGTTTTCCTTCGCACAAACTAAGTTTATTCAGGTATACAGAGATAGTTACATTGATTATCATACATAGCAGCATATGTGTAGAGAACCTAGGATAACCCAAAGTGTTATCCTAGAGAACCTAGGATAACCCAAAGTGTTATCCTAGAGAACCTAGGATAACCCAAAGTGTTATCCTAGAGAACCTAGGATAACCCAAAGTGTTATCCTAGAGAACCTAGGATAACCCAAAGTGTTATCCTAGAGAACCTAGGATAACCCAAAGTGTTATCCTAGAGAACCTAGGATAACCCAAAGTGTTATCCTAGAGAACCTAGGATAACCCAAAGTGTTATCCTAGAGAACCTAAGATAACCCAAAGTGTTATCCTAGAGAACCTAGGATAACCCAAAGTTTGGGTTATCCTAGGTTCTCTATACATATGCTGCTATGTATGATAATCTTTGTAACTGTATCTGTGTATACCTGAATAAACTTATAGTTTGCAGGAAGAAAAAGCAACCATTCCCTCAAGCGGCCGGTGCTAATGTTGTGGAACAGCTGGGGAGACCACCCGCCTTCCCATGCTACCCCTCCCCCAACAACACCCTACCATCCCAGCATTCGTACGTATTCCATACGCGTCAAGCCAGCTGTGTTTGTCAAGAATAAGAGTGAATTGTGTTTTGATCTTTAAATTACTATATCTTGTATCTGCCAAGCAATCATGTCACCCAGTAGGCATACAAGTGTTGCTCAAAGTGGCAAGAAAATGTTTAAGCATTTATTAAGTCTTAGAACTAACGAAGAAAAAGATATTAGACAAGACATAACCTGTGGCTGTAATGAAGTGTTACTTTGTACACACAAAAAGATGTAAACATAAGTTTGTGTGACTAACTTACTGAATGACTTGACTGACTGACTTACTGAATGACTTGACTGACTTACTGAATGACTTGACTGACTTACTGAATGACTTGACTGACTTACTGAATGACTTGACTGACTTACTGAATGACTTGACTGACTTACTGAATGACTTGTCTGACTGACTTACTGAATGACTTGTCTGACTGACTTACTGAATGACTTGACTGACTGACTTACTGAATGACTTGACTGACTGACTTACTGAATGACTTGACTGACTGACTTACTGAATGACTTGACTTACTGAATGACTTGACTGACTGACTTACTGAATGACTTGACTGACTGACTTACTGAATGAGCTTGACTGACTGACTTACTGAATGACTTGACTGACTGACTTACTGAATGACTTACTGAATGTCTTGACTGACTTACTGAATGACTTGGCACTGACTTAATGAATGACTTGACTGACTTACTGAATGACTTGACTGACTGACTTACTGAATGACTTGACTGTTTGACTTACTAAATGCTTGACTGACTTACTGAATGTCTCTGACTTACTGAATGTCTTGACTGACTTACTGAATGTCTTGACTGACTTACTGAATGTCTTGACTGACTTACTGAATGTCTTGACTGACTTACTGAATGTCTTGACTGACTTACTGAATGTCTTGACTGACTTACTGAATGTCTTGACTGACTTACTGAATGTCTTGACTGACTTACTGAATGTCTTGACTGACTTACTGAATGTCTTGACTGACTTACTGAATGTCTTGACTGACTTACTGAATGTCTTGACTGACTTACTGAATGTCTTGACTGACTTACTGAATGTCTTGACTGACTTACTGAATGTCTTGACTGACTTACTGAATGTCTTGACTGACTTACTGAATGTCTTGACTGACTTACTGAATGTCTTGACTGACTTACTGAATGTCTTGACTGACTTACTGAATGTCTTGACTGACTTACTGAATGACTTGACTGACTACTGAATGACTTGACTGACTTACTAAATGACTTGACTGACTGACTTACTAAATGACTTGACTGACTGACTTACTAAATGACTTGACTGACTGACTTACTAAATGACTTGACTGACTGACTTACTAAATGACTTGACTGACTGACTTACTAAATGACTTGACGCTGACTTACTTGAGATGACTTACTGAAGCTGACTTACTGAATGCTGCTTACTAAGACTTGACTGACTTACTGAATGACTTGACTGACTTACTGAATGACTTGACTGACTTACTGAAGACTTTATTAAAGTTAGAGACACTCAGTACAACCATCGACTTCAGTTCCAGAATCTCTACTATCCACCTCAGCCCAGTAGGGCCACAGCATAACTCTCCACTCTCTTCACAATCATCCACAAACATTAGCACCCACAATTTAAGGTAAATACTATTATTTCTGTTACATTTGTAGTCTTAAGCAGTAAAAACAACATAATACATCACGATAATGAACTACAATTACATATTCTCTCTTATATTTGTAAGATCTGTTGGTCTAAAAAAAACTTGTTTGGCTTTTTGGGGACTCTCAGGAACGTAACCCTATTTTTCCCATAAGTTCTTTTAATTATCTAACACGATTTTAGCTAACACGACGTTTTCAGGAACGTAACTACCGTGCTAAATGAGGGCCTACTGTATGTTCAAGGCATATTCCTCTACAAAAAAAGAAAAGAAGTAAACAGGAGAGAGAGAGAGAGAGAGAGAGAGAGACGCTCCCTATACAGGAGAAGACGAAGAATCACTGAGCTCCTCAAGAATGCCGGACTATCTGATTCACGGAAGGAAACGCTAACCAGGGAAGTGGAAAATATTGAGCTAAAATTAAAGGACTCGTACAGGATCCAGGAGAGTCAAGAGGAGATAAAAGCGATTAGTGAAATTGAAAGGAATTCAAAATATTTCTTTTCATATGCCAAATACAAGGCAAAAACCACTTCTAGTATAGGGCCCCTGCTCAGACAAGATGGATCTTACACAGATGTTAACAAAGAAATGAGTGAGATACTGAAATCTCAATATGACTCTGTGTTCATCGAACCACTAATCCGTCTAAAGATAGACAATCCAAACAATTTTTTCATGAATGAGCCTCAAAACCCTGCCAATATATGCCAAATTTCTGACATAACCCTAACTCCTCTAGACTTTGAGAAAGCCATCGACGACATGCCCATGCACTCAGCCCCAGGCCCAGACTCATGGAACTGTGTTCATTAAGAACGGCAAGAAACCCCTCGCACAGGCCCTAAGTATACTATGGAGAAGGAGCTTAGACACAGGCGAGATTCCACAGTCACTAAAAACAACAGATATAGCCCCACTCCATGAAGGTGGCAGCAAAGCAGTAGCTAAGAACTATAGACCAATAGCTTTAACGTCCCATATCATAAAAATCTTTGAAAGAGTTCTAAGAAGTAGGATAGCAAACCACCTGGACTCCCAAAAATTGCACAACCCAGGGCAACATGGTTTCAGAGCAGGTCGCTCCTGCCTCTCGCAACTGCTAGACCACTATGATATGGTCTTAGATGCTCTGGAAAACAAACAGAATGCAGATGTAGTATACACAGATTTTGCAAAAGCCTTTGACAAGTGCAATCATGGTGTAATAGCACACAAAATGCATGCTAAAGGGATAACTGGCAAAGTAGGCAGATGGATATTCAACTTCCTAACCAATCGAACACAAAGAGTAGTGGTAAACAGAGTTAAATCGGATGCTGCCATAGTGAAGAGCTCTGTCCCACAAGGCACAGTACTCGCACCTATCCTGTTCCTCATCCTCATATCAGACATAGACAGAGATGTAAACTACAGCACTGTATCATCCTTTGCAGATGATACTAGGATCTGCATGAGAGTGTCATCCATTGAGGACACGGCAAATCTCCAAGAAGATATAAAACAAGTTTTCCAATGGGCAACAGAGAACAATATGATGTTCAATGAAGACAAATTCCAACTACTACGTTATGGACAACTGGAGGAAATAATAGCTAGGACTGAGTATATTACAAACTCCAGTCACCTGGGTGTGGTAATGTCCGAAGACCTCACCTTCAAGGACCACAACAATGCCACTATTACAACTGCGAGGAAACTGATAGGATGGATAATGAGAACATTCAAGACAAGAGATGCCAAGCCAATGATGATTCTTTTTAAATCACTTGTTCTCTTTAGGCTAGAATACTGCTGTACTTTAACATCTCCATGTACAGAGAACCTTTACTGCACGTATAAGTTCCATCAAGCACCTTAACTACTGGGAATGCCTGGAAGCACTAGACTTATATTCACTGGAGCACAGGCGAGAGAGATATATCATAATCTACACCTGGAAGATTCTGGAGGGACTGGTCCCTAATATGCACACAGAAATCGCTCCATACGAAAGCAAAAGACTTGGCAGACGGTGCAACGTACCCCCAGTGAAAATTTGGGGCGCCACTGGTACACTGAGAGAAAACACAATAAGTGTCCGGGGCCCAAGACTGTTCAACAGCCTCCCACCAGCCATTACGGGCATTACCAGTAGACCTCTGGTTGCCTTCAAGAGGGAGCTGGACAGATACCTAAAGTTAGTGCCAGATCAGCCGGGCTGTGGGTCGTACGTTAGACTACGTGCAGCCAGCAGTAACAGCCTCGTTGATCAGGCCCTGATCCACCGGGAGGCCTGGTCATAGACCGGGCCGCGGGGACGTCGATCCCCAGAATGCCCTCCAGGTAGATGGGTCCTATAAAGATAAAAATAAAAATTGTAGCAGTTGAGTTCAGTGATAGTGTAGCACTAAGAGTGTAGTGATTAAGCGATAGATAAGGGATGAAACGAAATGAACTCCTGACAGCATACGCTGCTGAATGTCCGTGACCAGTTTCCTCCGCCGCCATCCACTAGCCACATACGTAATGACATATTTTATTAATTTTAGAGTGTATATCAGGTTTCTGTTATTTATATTGTTTATTATGTCATATTAGATCAATTGTGATAGATAAATAAACCAGAGTTTATATTAGCATTATATTGAAGTGTATTTTTCCTGCCTCTGAGAACAGGAATTCTGCCGGGACGGATTAATGGCTTTTCAATTAATTTAAATGAGGAAAATTGACTCAAAATATGAACAAATCAGGATATGAACAAGGTCACGGAACAGATTAAGTTCATAAGCCAAGGTTCCACTGTATATATATAATTGCTGCTGGCCTCATAAATGTATGTACATTGGACCCCCGAGTTACGAGCACCGTGGAAAGCATACAATTATGTAAGTATAATATTGTAAGTGCTTTTGTAAGTGTATTTTTGGGGGTCTGAAATGGACTAACCTACTTGACATTATTTCTTAAGAGAGTAAATTCGTTCGGTAATGGCACTTAAGCAGGCTTCTGGAATGAATTTTGCTCATTACTCGGGGGTCCACTGTATATGTGGGAGACATGTAAAAGATTAATTTTATAATTAATTAAAAATATATTTTATTTGTATATTAAGATAAATTAAGAATATTAATATAATTTCTCTCATTTGTCTTTCTTGCCACAATAGCCCGACGCCAAAGAAAAAATGGTCGCAACAGCATCTTCCTGTTCCTCTGATAAACTGAGAGATGACAATGAATCGTCCAATGATGCCAAACCTCGAAAGATCCGAAAACATGCATCCGTAGATTCTGGAAATGAGGCAAGCTCAGAGGACAGTAATGACAGCATGAGGATGAGCGGCCGAAAAATAGATAAGACCAGTACAAGTTGTAAGTTTTTTTGGGTAATGCTGTTTGCTTAATATATGAGAAAGATATATTTTATGTGAATTTGAAAATATTAACTATGATTATGGAAGAGTTTGCATATCAATAATTCTAGCTATCATGCATGCTCATGATTCATTTTGATCCTCTAGGCATGGACTATTCAAAAAATTAATGGTGTAGTAAATAATAGTTTGTATTAAATAATTAGGAAAAGTTAGTAGTGCAGACATAAACACAGCATTAGGATGGTACATTGGGTAATGAAGCCACCAAAGGTACAAGAAAATCTACTAACATAATGTGGTATAAAAGAATGTGTAAGCATTAGCTCATTAGACATTGGTGAAAGTGTACCATACCATAGTGTTGAGCATACTATACACACTGAAGCAACAGACCACCTCTATGTTCATGATGAATTAGATACGTGTGCAACATCTAGGTATCTTTATGCATAAAAATTTTGCCAACCTGTGGTTTTATCAGTACAATACAGGAAAGACTTTAGAAAAAGAGGTAATCATTTCCTTAACCTTTTAGAATTATATACATACAGTGGACCCCCGGTTAATGGCCTGCTCCAAACACTAACAATTATGTAAGTGTATTTTTGTAAGTGCTTTTGTAAGTATGTTTGGGAGTCCAAAAGGACTAATCTAATTTACATTATTCCTTATGTTAATAAATTCGTTTGGTAACGGCACTTGAACAGCATTCTGGAACGAATTATGGCCGTTAACCAGGGGTCCACTGTATTCATATTTTGGGAATCATCCTTTTAAAAGAGCAATATTGGGAGTAAAGTGTGGTTAAATTATACAGTTTGTGTGGGGTCAAAACAAAGACATTTAGCAGGATGAGCCTTTATTGGACAAAGTTGTACTGTACTCTTTAGCATAATGTTGTCCAGTATAGACGAGCCTTGCTAAATGTGTTCATTGTACTCCATTTGTTGGCGTTTTTGCTCGTCATTCCATTGTGTGTGTGTTGTTTATATTTCTACAAGCAATAAGTCTGTGCCTTATCCTGGTACAACTTTAATATTAACAATACAGTACAAGTTATTGACTGCTATAATTAATTTACAGTAATTGTTTTACTGTAACAATATTTTTTCACCTATGCAGGAAAAAAAATTGAAGCTGATTCTACTATGTAGTAACTTTTGACCTCTTTATACTAGGTACAGCCTCTCCTCACTTAACGATGGAGTTCTGTTCCTAAGACCACATTGTTAAGCGAATTTGTCGCTAAGTGAGGAGCATACTATAATGGTAGTGAGTTTGTGTCAACCATCTTTGATATTGTTTTAATGTCACCTTTGCACCATTTATAACATTTCTGGTATATTTTTAAACGCTTATACAGTAGTGTACTGTATAATAAAATAAACAGAATAGAGGAAATCAGTTCTAATATATATTATTTAGGTATGAATACTGGTCATCAGAGAGCCCGTCGTAAGTCTGACGCGTCGGTAATCGAGTACGTCGCTAAGTAAGGAGAGGCTGTATTACATATTGTTTTGTGTAGGTTTTTGTTAGATTCATCATGTTCTTGACTCCAGACTAAGTTTTACATTATACACCACTTCACAGGTGTTGAGTTTGAGTGCAAGACATCAGTCTTGTCAGTGAACGGCAGTGGAAGTCTAGGCAGCATCCACAATAAAAGAGTGGTTTGCACAGATTCAGATGTTGTTCGCACAAACAATAAATATGTTTACACAAAGCCTCTCACCCTTGAGAGTCTGACAGTCAAATTATCAGATGCAACAGAGCCTTACAACTTGGTGACGTGGCTGGGTTCAGAGGCTTCTATGTTCCGTGTGTTGCACAAGGTCTTCCTCAACAATTACTGTGCCATCTCCCAAGCCATCCTCACTAAAACTTGTCAACAGGTAAATATTCTCACATGTGCGTAATACAGTACTGGGTTATTATACTCTGATATGTTTCCTATTAATTTTTTTTTATTCCTTCTCTTCCATTAACCTTTAACACCTGTTCACCATAATGCAGTGGAGTTATTTTAACAACTTTTGTTTGAAGGGAAGGGTTGTCCTACCCTAGGAGAATGGATGCTCTTTCCTAGAGTGTTGGCCAGACTAAGAGCCCAGCACTCCCAACTCCCCTTTATTTGACTAAAGTAGCAGAGATTTTTCTTCATGAACAAGGGATGAGAGGAGTAGAATGATAGGACAAAGAAGAAATGATGAAAGAACATGTATACAGTGGACCCCCGAGTAACGTAAAAACTTCATCCCAGAAGCCTGCTCAAGTGCCATTACCGAACGAATTTACTCCCTTAAGGAATAATATCACGTAGGTTAGTCTATTTCAGACCCCCAAAAATACACTTCCACAAGCACTTACAATATTATACTTACATAGTTGTACGATTTCCGGGGTATTCGTTACTCGGGGGTCCACTGTACAGTGGAACCTTGGTACTCGAACAGCTCCCTACTCGAACGACGCTCGGCACTCGACCAAACAAACACTACCTGCCAGAACTTTGCTGTAAACTATTTCGTGTTTCTTTGCATTTTTGTTGTTTTTTTATATTGTATAAATAAATCACCATGGGGCCTACGAAGATTAGTGATAACAGCCAACCAAAAATAAATTTGGTTGGGAAAAATTCATTCGATGCTCAAACACCCTTCTGGAATGAATTAAGTTTGAGTACTGAGGTTCCACTGTATATATTTTTTATCACATTGGCAGTCTCCCACCGAGGTAGGGTGATCCGAAAAAGAAACACTTTCACCATCATTTACTCTATCACTGTCTTCTAGAGGTGTAGAGATAATGCAGTTCAGGTGCCCATTCCAAAACTGCAGATATCCCCTCCCCTCCTTTAGAGTGCAGGCACTGTACTTTCCACCTCCAGGACTCAGTCTAGCTAACTGGTTTTTCCTGAGTCCCTTCACAAAATGTTATCTTTCTCACATTCCAACAACTCTTTAGGTCCCAAAAACCATTTGCCTCCACTCAGTCCTGCCTAACATGCTCACACGTGTACAGTGGTACCTCGGTTAACGATGGTCCCCAAACTCGCCCTTTTATGTAAGTTTATTTTTTTAAATGCTTTTGTAAGTGTATTTTTGGGGATCTAAAAGGACTAGTCTATTTTACATTATTCCTTATGGGGATAAATTCGTTTGGTAATGGCACTTGAACAGCATTCTGGAACGAAAAAATATCGTTAACCGAGGTACCACTGTATATTTAAATGAGTGAAGCTGAGAACAGATGAATTTTACTCTTGGTGACACAGGTAGATAAAATGGACAAACATAGTTCTCACATATAGAACACCTGTAAGTATTCTATCTCAGATAAGGCATCTCACCTGATACACTGGTCATTTAAATTGTGATGTCGCTGCACCTTTGGCAAGACAGCTAGTCACTGAATGCTGGTGAATGTCGGGAAATGGCTGATGAAAAAAAAATTTAAATCGCCAAAAGTCAACCTATTATACAAAAAAAAAAAATTGTCCTAAGGTGTACACTCATCTTATCAGCATGATTTTTTTTTTTTTTTTTTTTGGCAGTTTATTGGTGCTTTGTTGAAGTAAGTGCTGTTTCTGGCTGGGAGCGACACCAACAACAGGAAGAGTTGTCTCCCAGCCAATTTGTGTGTGATGTGATTCAGTGTTTGAGAACATTGCTGGTAACTAAGGCTTGGTGATTCGGTGCACCAAGTGTGAGGGTAATGGTATAATGCATGAGTGTAATAATGGTGATTCAGTGCACCACTTTATTTAAGGAAAACTTCATAATCAAACATAAACATATGTCACCATGGTTGTTTAACATATTTATAGTTGGAGTTGTAAAAGAAGTATATGCTAGGGGTCTTGGGGAGAGGGATGGGATTAAATTATGGGGAATCAAATACAAAATAGGAGTTGACAGTTACTTTTTGCTGATGATACTGTGCTTTTGGGAGATTCTGAAGAAAAGTTGCAAAGGTTAGTGGACAAGTTTGAGAGGGTGTGTAAAGGAAGAAAGTTGAAAGTGAACATAGATAAGAGTAAGGTGATGAGGCTATCAAACGATTTAGATACAGAAAAATTGGAGGGAGTATGGAAGAAGTGAATGTGTTCAGATATTTGGGAGTTGACTGGTCAGCAGATGGGTATATGAAGGATGAGGTTAACCATAGAACCAATTGGCCTAAAATAGGAGTCAAAATGGGCAAAATCACCAATGCATAAATATCGCTGACACAGCAAAATTTGCAGAAGCATAATTTTGTCAGTGTTTCCATCAGATTTTGAACTTTTTTTTTATTACCTTCAGAAGGAGTTTCTCTACCATTTCAAAAGATTTTTTTTTTTTTTTTTTTTTTTTTTTAATTCTTAGACCTTGTGGACACTTGAGATTGGGGGTCTGGACCCTCAAGGGGCTAATTCTATTTACATCCCTCCATGCCCAGCTAAGTGGGGTGTGGGCATTGACACCATTGACAAATTTTTCCCATTTTGTTTGCCATAGCTTTGTCATACGTTCCCTGGCAGCAGCAAGGGCAGTTTGAAAGAGCTTCAGCATTTCAGGGGTGCAATATTTTCTATAGGCTAGGCCTAGTCTGCGAGTAGTATATTTCAATGTTCGATGTTTAGAATCATTGTAGTAGGTATGATTTTTATAGGATGTATGATTATTATGGAAGTTAGTTGGGTTTGGAGTACCAGGAGGTGTCTGTGTCAGTTCTAAGTAGTTCTGAATATTGTATATAAGGTCATTGTTAAAGGTCTCGACAGAGGAATACACACTCAGAGGATGAGTCCCCCTCCCACACACACTCAGAGGGTGAGTCCCCCTCCCACACACACTCAGAGGGTGAGTCCCCCTCCCACACACACTCAGAGGATGAGTCCCCCTCCCACACACACTCAGAGGAGGAGTCCCCCTCCCACACACACTCAGAGGATGAGTCCCCCTCCCACACACACTCAGAGGATGAGTCCCCCTCCCACACACACTCAGAGGATGAGTCCCCCTCCCACACACACTCAGAGGATGAGTCCCCCTCCCACACACACTCAGAGGATGAGTCCCCTCCCACACACACTCAGAGGATGAGTCCCCTCCCACACACACTCAGAGGATGAGTCCCCTCCCACACACTCAGAGGATGAGTCCCCCTCCCCACACACTCAGAGGATGAGTCCCCCTCCCACACACACTCAGAGGATGAGTCCCCCTCCCACACACACTCAGAGGATGTGTCTTCCTCAAGAGTTTCACAAAAATCCGTTCCGTTCCGTTTAAGGAAATAAAGTAAATATCCTCAGTTGGGATTCCGTAGGTGTGTCTGATGATAAGGGGTAACAGGACATCAGTGTTGTTGGCATAGATCGCCCTCTTCAGTATCTCAATACACACAGTATTTACATTCATAGGAATTATACCACTTTGTAATATTAGACAAATCAGATATACTACTGTATGTGTTGAGTAAGCTAATACTGAATTTGAAATAAAAATTAATACAACATTTTGGTTTAGCGCTTCTATTTGATTATAATAATAATAATAATACAACATTTAAGAATTTTCTATCAGATAAAATTGGAATTGATTTTTCATGTATTTTAAATATTGTTGATATGTTTACACTAGTTGAACAGCTTGCACATACAGTGGACCCCCGAGTAACGAACACCCCAGAAATCGTACAATTATGTAAGTATAATATTGTAAGTGCTTGTGGAAGTGTATTTTTGGGGGTCTGAAATAGACTAACCTATGTGACATTATTCCTTAAGGGAGTAAATTCGCTCGGTAATGGCACTTGAACAGGCTTCTGGAATGAAGTTTTTACGTTACTCGAGGGTCCACTGTATATCAATTGTGCAATGTCCTTGATATTTTTAATAAACAAATCCTAAAAAAAAAAATATGTAATAAAAATACTGACATGATGTGTCAGTTCTGTCCTCAAATTTGAAATCTTCATTGCTGGAGATAATGTAAGACACTTAAATACATCAATAACAGATTTTCTTTGTGTATTATCTATTGTTATTATGAGTATAAGTTGGTCATCACAGTCTTCATTCTCCTTTTTTTTTTTTTTATATCCTTAATTTTTCCTTTTCCCTCTTCATCTTCCTCATAGTCCACCTCCTTCCTCCTTATCCTCTTTGTCCTATTCATGTTACTCCTCATGTAATCAAGTATTTTGTTTTGCAGGTATATTATTTTGCACAAAAAGAGGCCACTGACTTACCAGCAGATGCCAGTGTGAAGGACAACACTCCTCCACGTAAAAAGAAAAAGAAGCATCGTCTGTGGTCCATGCACTGTAGGAAGATTCAGGTGTGTTACCAGTCATGATTAAATCAGTTTTCTGTGTATTGTGTGAGTATACCCTGCCTGGAGTAAAGGCAATGTAAAAAAGGCTGATTATCACAAAACTGGTATAGATAAAGAAGGAAACAAGTTACGATGAATGTGTAGAAAGAATTAGCAGTGTATGTTGACTTTAGAGAAGGAGAAGTGGTACAGACAATTCCATTAGATTTAGAATTCAAATTCTTTGAAACAGTATATTTAAAAAACCTTTGCGAAATGGTAGATCTGTAAGACTGTGATGCCTGTTTGGGCCAGCTGGCCACTTAACAGCAGCCTGGTTAACTAGGCAATTAAGTTAGTCTGGTCTTTAGCTAGGGTAGAATTCCCAAAACTAGTTACAGGTATATGATACCCAGTAACTTTGTACTACCATTTGAATATACAGTGGACCCCTGAGTTATGAACACCCCGGAAATCGTACAATTATGTAAGTTTAATATTGTAAGTGCTTTTGTAAGTGTATTTTTGGGGGTCTGAAATGGACTAACCTACTTGACATTATTTCTTAAGGGAGTAAATTCGTTCGGTAATGACACTTGAGCAGGCTTCTGGAATGAATTTTGTCCGTTACTTGGGGGTCCTCTGTAATCCATCTTTACAGCAAGGCATTACTGGTCTTGATTATAATACACTAAGTTATACTGACAATTAAAATTTGTTGCAGAGGTTAGTTTAATATCTTTATTATGCACTCCATACCCATCCTGTGGACGGTAGTCAAAAGATTACAGAGGTACATAATTGGTCCAGGGACTGGACTCCAAAGTTTTGATAGTTGAACAAGTTACAAAGGTAATGAACTAGATCTGGTCACAATCTTGACCATGTTACAAAGGTAATGAGCTCAGGTAGAGCTGGTCACACTCATGACAAGTTACAAAGGTAATGAATCATAAACACGTCCATACATGGTTACAATCATGAACAAATTACAGAGTAATGAGCAATTAACAAACATTCTAGGAAATGCATGCATTGCCCCAAAAACAGATGTTGCTCTGTTCCTGTCCCTCCTTGGCAGGATAGCCTGTTGTAGAGGGTTGTATTTTTTGTTTTTTTAGCACTGGCCATCTCCCATTGAAGTAGGGTGACCCGTAAAAGGAGAAACAGATAAACGAATTAAGCTCTTGGAATGTTGGAGATTGAAATTGCTTAGTTTCACAGTATTGCAGGGGCTGAAGCATAAAATTGTCTATTACAGGAGGGCCCCACTTACAAGGCGAGTTAGGTTCCAGGCTACAGCCTTAAAGCGAATCACACTTTCATATATTGAGTTAGCAATAGAATTAGGCGTTAATAATAATAATATAATATTTTATTTCATTGCAAGTTTACATCAAGATTTTATAATTACAATATATAATTGAAGTGCAAAGAGAGCCACTATCATGCCATGGCATTATGGGCAGACTTAATCAAGTTGAGGAAGCCTAGAGAACAAATGGATTTGACAGTTAAAAATAGGAGAGGAGAGTTATTAAATGGAGAGTTAGAGGTATCGGGAAGATGGAGAGAATATTTTGAGGAGTTGTTAAATGTTGATGAAGACAGGGAAGCTGTGATTTCGTGTGTAGGGCAAGGAGGAATAACATCTTGTAGGAGTGTGGAAGAGCCAGTTGTGGGTGTAGGGGAAGTTCGTGAGGCAGTGGGTAGAATGAAAGGGGGTAAGGCAGATGGGATAAAGATAGAAATGTTAAAAGCAGGTGGGGATATAGTTTTGGAGTGGTTGGTGCTATTATTTAATAAATGTATGGAAGAGGGTAAGGGACCTAGGGATTGGCAGAGAGTGTGTATTGTTCCTTTGTATAAAGGCAAAGGGGACAAAAGATAGTGCAAAAATTATAGGGGAATAAGTCTGTTGAGTGTACCTGGTAAAGTGTATGGTAGAGTTATTATTGAAAGAATTAAGAGTAAGACAGAAAGCAGGATAGCAGATGAACAAGGGGGCTTTAGGAAAGGTAGGGGGTGTGTAGACCAAGTGTTTACAGTGAAACATATAGGTGAACAGTATTTGGATAAGGGTAAAGATGTTTTTGTGGCATTTATGGATTTGGAAAAGGCGTATGATAGGGTAGATAGGGGGGCAATGTGGCAGATGTTGCAGGTGTATGGAATAGGAGGAAGGTTACTGAAAGCAGTGAAGAGTTTTTATGAGGATAGTGAGGCTCAGGTTAGAGTGTGTAGAAGGGAAGGGGACTATTTCCCAGTAAAAGTGGGCCTTAGACAAGGATGTTGATGTCACCGTGGTTGTTCAATATATTTATAGATGGGGTTGTAAGAGAAGTGAATGCGAGGGTCTTGACAAGAGGTGTTGGGCTAAAAGATAAAGAAGCAAATACAAAGTGGGAGTTGTCACAGTTGCTTTTTGCTGATGACACTGTGCTTTTGGGAGATTCTGAAGAGAAGTTGCAGAGGTTGGTGGATGAATTTGGTAGGGTGTGTAAAAGAAGAAAATTGAAAGTGAATATAGGAAAGAGTAAGGTGATGAGGATAACAAAAAGAATAGATGACGAAATATTGGATATCAGATTGGAGGGAGAGAGTATGGAGGAGGTGAATGTATTCAGATATTTGGGAGTGGACATGTCGGCGGATGGGTCTATGAAGGATGAGGTGAATCATAGAATTGATGACGGGAAAAGGGTGAGTGGAGCACTTCTGAGTCTGAGGAGACAAAGAACCTTGTCCATGGAAGTAAAGAGGGGAATGTATGAGAGTATAGTTATACCAACGCTCTTATATGGGTGTGAAGCATGGGTGATGAATGTTGCAACGAGGAGAAGGCTGGAGGCAGTGGAGATGTCATGTCTGAGGTCAATGTGTGGTGTGAATATAATGCAGAGAATTCGGAGTTTGGAAATTAGGAGGAGGTGCGGGATTACCAAAACGATTGTCCAGAGAGCTGAGGAGGGGTTGCTGAGGTGGTTTGGACATGTAGAGAGAATGGAACGAGACAGAGTGACTTCGAGAGTGTATAAATCTGTAGTGGAGGGAAGGCGGGGTAGGGGTCGGCCTAGGAAAGGTTGGAGGGAGGGGTAAAGGAAGTTTTGTGTGCGAGGGCTTGGACTTCCAGCAAGCATGTGTGAGCGTATTTGATAGGAGTGAATGGAGGCATATGGTTTTAATACTTGACGTGCTGTTGGAGTGTGAGCAAAGTAACATTTATGAAGGGATTCAGGGAAACCGGCAGGCCGGACTTGAGTTCTGGAGATGGGAAGTACAGTGCCGGCACTCTGAAGGAGAGGTGTTAATGTTGCAGTTTTATAACTGTAGTGTAAAGCACCCCTCTGGCAAGACAGTGATGGAGTGAATGATGATGAAAGTTTTTCTTTTTCGGGCCACCCTGCCTTGGTGGGAATCGGACGATGTGTTAATAAAAAAAAAAAAATTAATCAAGACTTATAGACTACTTAATACAGTTGTACCTCGGTTAACGATGGTCCCCAAACTCGCCCTTTTATGTAAGTTTATTTTTTTAAATGCTTTTGTAAGTGTATTTTTGGGGGTCTAAAAGGACTAGTCTATTTTACATTATTCCTTATGGGGTTAAATTCGTTTGGTAATGGCACTTGAACAGCATTCTGGAACGAAAAAATATCGTTAACCGAGGTACCACTGTACTAGAGAAATTTATAATTTTGTTATAGTTAAACATAGCTTATGTTTATAGCAGATAAAAGTTTACTCAAATTACAATCTGAGGATTTTACATTTTGACAGTGTTTTGTAAGATGGTTATATCAATAGTAAATATTGCGAGGTAAAAAGCTGGGTTCCCCAAGGCACTGTCCTGGCAACTCTGCTGTTTCTCATCCTCATAGCAGATGTAAATAAAAACATCCATCACAGTTTAGTATCATTTGTAGATGACACTAAAATAAGCATGAAAGTCACTTCAGTAGATGACACTGAAAATTTACAGGAAGATACAAGCATTGTTTTCCAGTGAACAGTGGAGAATATGATGTTCAGTGGTGATAAGTTCCAACTGCTTAGGTATGGAAAAATATGAAGGAATCAAAAAGAACACTGTATACAAAACTCAAAAGGATTGTCAAATAGGATGAAAGGAACACGTGAAATACTTGGGAATAATTATGTCAGCAGACCTTTTTTTCAAAGAACACAGTAAGACAAAGGTCATGACAGCCAGGAATATGATGGGGGTGGGTAATGAGAACCTTCAAAATAAGGGAAATGATACCAATGGTGACACTTATCAAATCAATGGTGCTCCCTCACTGGGATTATTGCTTAGCATTGACAGCCCTGTTCAGGGAAGAAGAAATATCAGAGCTGGAACAAATATAGAGATTGTTTATGGCACGCATAGAGCCAGTAAATCATTTAAATTACTGAAAAGACCTCAAAGTCTTAAATATGTATTCACTGGAGCAGAGAGAGATACACGATAATATGTACCTGGAAAGTGCTTGAGGGCCTGCTCCCAAATCTGCACATTGCCTAGCAACATACTGGAGCAAGAGATATGGGAGGAAGTGCAAAATAAACCCATAAACCCAGTGAAAAGCAGAGATGCAGTGGGCACAGTAAGGTAAAACTGTATCAACATCCATGACCCCATGTTATTCAACATCTTACCAGAAGATATTGGAAACACTACTGGAATAAATGTAGAAGTCTTCAACACAAAACTGGACAAGTATCTTCACAAGGTGCCAGATCAACCAGGCTGTGATGGACAAGCGGGGCTGCAGGCTATTGCTGGGCTCCAATAGAAAGACTCAAAACTCGTTGAGGGTACATCAAAGGCATGAATTAAAAATGGAGGGCATGTGTAATATGGGAAAAGCTTGAGAACATGATTAAGCCTTAAACTGTGGGATACTCTAAAAAAAAAAAAAAAAAAACTGTCTTGTGTGAAGTTTTGAAAAAAGAAAAAAATTACTCTTGCAGTTCAATAGTTATTTTTCTGAATCAAATAAGATGAAAATGAGTGGAATCTGATAAAAACTACCCTCATCACCTTGCTCTTTCCAGAGTTCACTTTTAATTTCCTTCTTTTGCATACCACCCCAAATTCATCCACTAACCTTTGTAATTTCTCTTCAGAATCATGCAACATGAGGCTTCCTTTAGGTAATTTATAACATACTATAGAGCACAATACTGCTTTTTCTTCCATAACATGATACCGAAGAACAAAATTTCATTAGTGTTATATTGATTGCATAATGCATGAATGTGTTACCTGAGTCATCCATAAATAATTGTTGTACAGTGGACCCCTGGATTTCATACTGCTCCAAACTTGAACAATTATGGAAGTGTATTTTTGTAAGTGCTTTTGTAAGTGTATTTTTGGGGGTCTAAAAGGACTTATCTAATTTACATTATTCCTTATGGGAACAAATTCGTTCGGTAACGACACTTGAACAGCATTCTGGAACAAATTATAGCCGATAATCGGGGGTCCACTGTATATAAGTAAAGATTCTCCATGGGGAAGTGGAACAGAATTCTTCCTCCATAAGCTATGCGTGTCGTAAGAGGCGACTAAAATGCCAGGAGCAAAGGGCTAGTAACCCCTTCTCCCCTGTACATTACTAAATTTAAAAAGAGACACTTTAATTTTTCTTTTTGGGCCTCCCCGCCTCATTAGGATATGGCCGGTTTGTTGAAAGAAATAGTAGTAGTAAAGATTATGCTAGGGAGGTACATATTTATGAAAAATAAAGGGGAACAAATATAATGAAAAACTTAGATTTCCAAGCAAGGAACAACAAATAAAGAATGCAAAAAACTATTGAAAGGGTAACATCATGATAAAAATGATTAAGTGAACTTCCAGGTGTAAATATAGGGGTGTTGTGAAAGAATTAATCATTGATAATCAAAAATATTTACTTTCATTTCCCATGGCTATGCTTCAAAGGGAGACAGAGAAGAGGAAAAGAATGTTTTCATCAGGGAAAATGGGAAAGTGTCCCCTGGTATGGGTTGTAGGTACATAATGATCTGCTCATTGGCACTTTTGTTAATTTGGCCAAGGCCTTCCACTGGCTTGTTGGCAAGGCTGGCAGTATAGCACAGTATTTTTATTTTTTTTTATTTTTTTATTTATTAACACATCGGCCGATTCCCACCAAGGCAGGGTGGCCCGAAAAAGAAAAACTTTCATCATCATTCACTCCATCACTGTCTTGACAGAGGGTTGCTTTACACTACAGTTATAAAACTGCAACATTAACACCCCTCCTTTAGAGTGCAGACACTGTACTTCCCATCTCCAGGACTCAAGTCTGGCCCTCCGGTTTCCCTGAATCCCTTCATAAATGTTACTTAGCTCACACTCCAACAGCACGTCAAGTATTAAAAACCATTTGTCTCCATTCACTCCTATCAAATACGCTACACATGCTTGCTGGAAGTCAAGCCTCGCACACAAAACATCCTTTACCCCCTCCCTCCAACCTTTCCTAGGCCGACCCTTACCCTGCCTTCCCTCCACTACAGATTTATACACTCTCGAAGTCATTCTGTCTCGTTCCATTCTCTCTGCATGTCCGAACCACCTCAACAACCCCTCCTTAGCTCTCTGGATAATAGTTTTGGTAATCCCGCACCTCCTCCTAATTTTCAAACTCCGAATTCTCTGCATTATGTACGAAAGTATAGTGGTACCAACACTCTTATATGGGTGTGAAGCATGGGTTGCAAATGCTGCAGCGAGGAGGAGGCTGGAGGCAGTGGAGATGTCCTGTCTAAGGGCAATGTGTGGTGTAAATATTATGCAGAAAATTCGGAATGTGGAAATTAGGAGAAGGTGTGGAGTTACTAAAAGTATTTGTCAGAGGGCTGAAGAGGGGTTGTTGAGGTGGTTTGGTCATTTAGAGAGAATGGATCAAAGTAGAATGACTTGGAGAGCGTATAAATCTGTAGGGGAAGGAAGGCGGGGTAGGGGTCGTCCTAGAAAAGGTTGGAGGGAAGGGGTAAAGGAGGTTTTGTGGGCGAGGGCTTGGACTTCCAGCAAGCATGTGTGAGCGTGTTAGATAGGAGTGAATGGAGACGAATGGTTTTGGGACATGACGATCTGTTGGAGTGTGAGCAGGGTAACATTGTGTGAAGGGATTCAGGGAAACCAGTTAATTGATTTAGTTGGACTTGAGTCCTGGAAATGGGAAGTACAATGCCTGCACTTTAAAGGAGGGGTCTGAGATAGTGACAGCTGGGAGGGACTTTTCTCAGCTGTCGTATCTGAGCTCCTCTGCAAAGACAGTGATTATGTATGAGTGTGGTGAAAGTGTTGAATGATGATGAAAGTTTTTTCTTTTTGGGGATTTTCTTTCTTTTTGGGTCACCCTGCCTCGGTGGGAGACGGCCGACTTGTTGAAAAAAAAAAAAAAAAAAAACATACACCCACAGAATAAAAATTGACAAATATGATATTTGTTTACCAAGCGACTTTGTAGAAGTCAGAAGAATTATGTTTTCTCTAGTCAAACATTGAGGGATAACTGTAGAAAAATATTCCTTTCATATGCCTTCACTCTATATATAGTTATTCACGACCCTTGTGGGTTTAGCACTTCTTTTTTATTATGATAATAATAATGGTAATACTATCATTAACTCTAAAAATAGTGTGTTGCATGAGAATGGGAGTGTTGCTGTTTGTTTATTTTGTACTAACTTGTACACAATGTAGGAGTATTTGTATTGTGAGATAATTATTATTATAATAAAAAAAATTATTTTGAGGTAAAACTCTCACAAACTCTTACAAACGTATGTGAATGAACTAAAAGTGGACACGTAATAATCTCATTCATTTCGCCTCACCGAGTGATCACCCACTACCTGTTCAGTTTGTTTTTTTACCTTGTCTGAACTCCGTATCTCGTTCTCTCTCGTTTACTCTTTCGTTTACTAGTTGGCTCTCATTGACTATGGCGTCTAAGCTTAGTTGTGATAAAAAGAGGAGTCGTAAGACTCTTACTTTAAGTGCCAAGTTAGAAATGATTAAACTCAGTGAACTGACTTTTTTGGGTTATCCTGGGTTGTCTACGCATATTTGCTATGTACACGTGTATGATAATCTATGTAACTGTATTTGTGTATACCTGAATGAACTTACTAACAAGGTATATGTTGATCGCTGAGATAGCCATCAAATACAGTTACATATAGCAGCATATGTGTAGAGAACCCAGGATAACCCAAGAGTGTACTCACCTAATTGTGGTTGCAGGGGTCGAGACTTAGCTCCTGGCCCCGCCTCTTCACTGACCGCTACTAGTTCCTCTCTCTCCCTGCTCCATGATCTTTATCATACCTCGTCTTAAAGCTATGTATGGTTCCTGCCTCCACTACATCACTTGCCAGACTATTACACTTCCTGACTACTCTATGGCTGAAGAAATGCTTCCTAACATCCCTTTGACTCATCTGAGTCTTCAACTAACACTCTTGCTAGGAGCTAATGCTGCTGGGGATTGCAAGTTAAAACCTATGATAATTTATCACTCATAGAATCCTAGGGCCCTAAAGAACTATGCAAAAGGTAGCCTCCCTGTTTATTATAAATCCAATTCAAAAGCTTGGATGACTACTGATCTTTTCATAAATTGGTTCACAGACTATTTTAAGCCAATGTTAATACTTTAAGGTAAGTAATAAGTGTACTCTGTGTGTATCTTACTTTTTATTGTGTTTTTTAATGCCTAGTGCTATTGCTAACTTTATATAAGTTAATGTAAGCTTGTTGTCTGGCATTTATATGCATTTAGAAGTGGAAAAAAATGGCGTTCTGCTTTTCGGCGATGTCTGCTTTAACCCTTTGGGGGTCGATAGTCCTTCTCAGGAAAGTGTTCCTGGGGTCGAAAAAATTTTTTTGGGGGAAAAAAATAGAAATTTCTTATGAAATGATAGAGAATCTTTTTCCGATCATAACGCCACCAAAATTATGAAATTTGATCGAAAACTAACGGAATTATGCTTTCGCGAAGTTAGCGGTAGCCATAACACTTACGCATCGGCGATTTTGCCCACTTTGAGCCCTTTTTTCGACAACTTCCAATGTATCAGTCTCCTAAATTTATAGCTATTTCGCTAGAACTCCATTTTTTCTATCGATTGAGTACAAGAAACCACCTATTTACCAATTTCATCTACCCAAAATATTGGTCAGAAAATGGCAATTTTCCAATTTCACACAAATTTCAAACGATGCCAATTATAAAATAGGGTCCAGAATAAACAAGGCAGACATTCCTGGCACTAAAATAACATGTTCTCTGTTCATTAGTCACGTCTCCAGGCCCCTGTTCCATTACTTTTGCTTTTCATTTTGAATTCTTATTCTCACAAAAAATAGAAGATTTACTGTTATGTATACAACTGCATCATTGTAAAAATGGTACAAATAATATCAGAGCACTTGTGCATGAATATAAGACTCGCCAGTTGATGTGTATTGGAGGCATGGTGTGTACTGCAGGATTTTTTTATACTGCGCACACTGACCACACAGACCCATTCTTTCATATATATGCCTACCAGACGTTTTCTGCTTAAATTGAGGCCACTAGAATTTGGGCGTACTAGTACTGCACCAACCCCTGCTCGTAAAACGTACTAGTACGGCACCGATCCCCAAAGGGTTAAGGCACTAGCCTGGAACCTAACCTGCCGTATAAGTGGGGCCCTACTGTATCTGAATACATTCACCTCCTCCATACTCTCTCCCTTCAATCTGATATCCAATCTTTCATCACCTAATCTTTTTGTTATCCTCATCACCTTACTCTTTCCTATATTCACTTTCAATTTTCTTTTACACACCGTACCAAATTCATCCACCAACCTCTGCAACTTCTCTTCAGAATCTCCCAAAAGCACAGTGTCATCAGCAAAAAGCAACTGTGACAACTCCCACTTTGTATTTGATTCTTTATCTTTTAACCCCACACCTTTTGCCAAGACCCCCGCATTCACTTCTCTTACAACCCCGTCTATAAATATATTGAACAACCACGGTGACATCACACATCCTTGTCTAAGGTCCACTTTTACTGGGAAATAGTCCCCTTCCCTCCTACACACACTAACCTGAGCCTCACTATCCTCATAAAAACTCTTCACTGCTTTCAGTAACCTACCTCCTATTCCATACACCTGCAACATCTGCCACATTGCTTCCCTATCCGCCCTATCATATGCCTTTTCCAAATCCATAAATGCCACAAAAACCTCTTTACCCTTATCCAAATACTGTTCACCTATATGTTTCACTGCAAACACTTGGTCTACACACCCCCTACCTTTCCTAAAGCCCCCTTGTTCATCTGCTATCCTGCTTTCTGTCTTACTCTTAATTCTTTCAATAATAACTCTACCATACACTTTACCAGGTACACTCAACAGACTTATTCCCCTATAATTTTTGCACTATCTTTTGTCCCCTTTGCCTTTATACAAAGGAACAATACACGCTCTCTGCCAATCCCTAGGTACCTTACCCTCTTCCATACATTTATTAAATAATAGCACCAACTACTTCAAAACTATATCCCCACCTGCTTTTAACATTTCTATCTTTATCCCATCAATCCCAGCTGCCTTACCCCCTTTCATTCTACCCACTGCCTCACGAACTTCCCCCACACTCACAACTGGCTCTTCCACACTCCTACAAGATGTTATTCCTCCTTGCCCTATACACGAATTCACAGCTTCCCTGTCTTCATCAACATTTAACAACTCCTCAAAATATTCCCTCCATCATACATAAATGTCTGCACATTAGTCCATTGGGCACAAATCTCCTTAATTTTTGAAGAAGGCACCTTCTTCCATCTCGGTTTCACCTCCTCCTCCTCTGGACCATTTTCCTGAACTGTGGTCTGTTGTTGCTTTTGAAGCTCTTGCAGATCTTCAGTGGTTAACTCTTCATTGTGCTCCTCCACCAACTGTTCCACATCCTGTGTACAAACATCCAACCCCATGGACTTGCCCAGTTCCACAATTTCTTGCACAATAGGCTCAGGCTCAGTGTTCTGAGGCTCAGCCACAAAACCTTCAAAATCTAGGACACAGTCTGGCCACAATTTTCTCCAGGCAGAGTTCAAAGTCCTGGTAGTCACTTCCTCCCAAGCCTTACCTATAAGCTTTACACAATGCAGGATATGGAAATGATCTTTCCAAAACTCTTTTAGGGTCATATTCATGTCTGTGGTCACATCAAAGCACTTTTGAAACATTGCTTTGGTGTAGAGTTTTTTAAAGTTGCAAATGACTTGCTGGTCCATGGGCTGGAGGAGAGGAGTGGTATTAGGGGGCAAGAACTTCACTTTGATGAACTCACAGCCCTGCACAATTTCCTCTGCCAAGTCTGGAGGATGGCCAGGAGCATTGTCCATTATCAGGAGGCACTTAAGTGGCAAATTATTTTCCTCAAGATATTTCTTCACACTGGGGCCAAACACGTTTTTGAACCAATCAAGGAAAATTTCCCTAGTGACCCATGCCATTTTGTTAGACTTCCACATCATACACAAATTAGACTTGGTGATACCGCATCTGCCAAACACTCATGGATTTTCAGAATGATACACCAGTAAAGGCTTCACTTGGCAATCACCACTGGCATTAGCACACATCATGAGAGTTAGCCTGTCTTTCATAGGCTTATGTCCTGGCTGTGCCTTTTCCTCCTTTGTAATGTAGGTCCTGTTTGGCATTTTCTTCCAAAACAGGCCTGTTTTGTCACAAATGAACACTTGTTGGGGGTTGGAATTGTTCAGCCTCTATGTACCCCTGGAATTCTTGCACATATTTTTCAGCAGCACTTTTGTCAGAACTGGCAGCCTCACCATACCTCACAACACTATGTATGCCACTTCGCTTCTTAAATCTGTCAAACCAGCCTTTGCTGGCTTTAAATTCGTTCACTTCAGCACTTGTTGCAGGCATTTTCTTGACGAGATCATCATGCAAGCCTTGCTTTTTCACATATTATTGCCTGCGTAACACTATCTCCTGCTAACTGTTTCTCGTTGATCCACACCAACAACAAAGTTTCCACTTGTTCCAGCACTTGAGATCTCTGTTTTGTGACCATACTTGCACCTTTCGCAACAACAGCATCCTTGATTTCCTTTCTCTTGGCCAAAATGGAAGAGATGCTTGAATGGGATTTGCCATAGAGCCTGGCCAGCTCAGTGACACGCACTCCACTTTCATATTTTGCTATCATCTCCTCCTTCAATTCTACCGTATTTCTGACATTCTTTACCACAGGATTGGCACTAGGAGCTTTATTGGGGCCCATGGTGGCTTATTTAGCAGTTGCAAGCACTAAAAACACTGGAATACTGACAATATATATGGTATGAATGCATGGGTGGTGCGTGGGTAGTGGTCGCTCGCTTGTAAACAATAACACAGAGTGCCTGGCCGCCCAGCTGGGCCATGGCCACACGCGTCCGGGACGTATAGCCAGTTCGCCCAACTCCGAGTGGCCGCCTAATACCGAGCCAAAAATATTGTAAAAAAAAACGTTGAACACCATTTTGGCCGAGCTCCGACGCCGTTGAGCACCGGGGGTTCACTGTACAGTGGTACCTTGACTTATGAGTTTAATTCGTTCCATGACCGAGATCGTAACTCAATTTGCTCGTATATCAAATCAATTTTCCTCATTGAAATTGATTGAAATGCCATTAATCCATTCCAGCCCCCAAAAACCCACCCCAGGGGCAAGAGAAAATACTTCAGTATAACTCTAATATCAACTCTACGGCTTATTTATCTATCAGAATTGATCTAATATGACATAATATACACTATAAGTAACATAGAAAAATGATATACAGTTTACCTTTGGTTATCAGCCGTAATCCGTTCCAGAAGGTCGGCTTAAAACTGAAAAGGCCGAAAACCAAAATAATATTTCCCATAAGAATTAATGTAAATCCAATTCATCCGTTTCAGACACCCAAAAATATTAAAAAAAATTTTTTAAAGATTGACTATAGTTTTACATATAGAAAACAATGAGAAATAAATATAAAGCACAAATTTTAATGATAAATGAACGTTACATACCTTTATTGAAGACTCTTGTTGGCATGTTGAAGAATGCAGGATAGGAAAGGGAGTTGGGAATCCCCCTCCATAAGGACTTCAGGTATCAAAACCCTCTCTATTGTTACTTCCCTTCTTTGTCATTTACTACGACAGTGCATTATTACATACCTTAAAATATTTGTAGTCTTAATGTAGGGCGAGAGATGAGTAGTATTTATTTGTAGGAAGTCAGTGAAGGCAGCGGTAATGTAGGTACACGTAAGTAGCCCCCCCCTGGGCTACACTACACAGCTATATCATTACCATGTTCACTGAGTTTAATAGTTTCTAACAACTACCTTTAGATACCATCATAAACAAAGGGAGAAGTAATGAATAATTCATGCCGAGAATTGTAAATAAACACGGATGAAGGGCGGTTACTGCACCAGATGCCAGATTCACAGTTTTCTCAAATGCTGCATCAGAGAAAACGTAATGTTCACCTTCCACCCTCCTCCTCGATTCGCCGGTACTCACCACTCGATAACATATAAACATTGCATGTTTATATGCTATGTAACGTGTTTCTTATATAATTTTGAAGAAAATATCATAGATGGATTAATGAAAATGTCTATATTAACCTAAAATAAGACAATGTGCCCAAGAGTGATTATTATTAAACATACATCGCATATAAACACTGCATGTTTTTATATACACTTTCTTTACCAGAGGAACTTTCTTTGGGGCCATGGGTTTTTATTTCGCAGTTGCACTTAATCAAAAACCACCAAAAACAATGGATATACAGGTATGCCTCAACATTCACGTTTTCCACTTTCACGGGTTTCACACATTCGCGAATTCCCGACCGCCAAATTCCCAGCCGCCAAATTCCCACCCACCAAATCATATTTAAGTTTCTCGCCACCCGAGCGTCTTTACTACCTTCCTTCCGACCTGGCAGCCAGCACGCCCACCACTCACTCACTGAGTGTTTTCTTCATTCATTATTTGTTATTAAACTACAGTATAACATGTATGCAGTACTATATAGTACAATATTTTACTATGTTTTCATGTGTTTTATGATTGTTCATGGTTCAATAGGTTAAGGAAGCAGTAAGTAATGAATGTACTAAATAAAGGTTATCTATCTATTACATTTATTCCAAATTTATATCAGAAACATGATAAATACCCTAGAACTGTAATAAAGATGCTGAAATGAATAATATATGCCATATTATATGAGGGGTAAGAGAGCAGGCAGACCGCCACCATATGAGATGTTTACATCAGGGTAAACATGCCTAAATCACTCTTGTTATAAGAACAAATGCAAAAATAGCATTTATTGTTTTTTGAATAATAATCATTTATAATAATTGATCTGGAACACTTTAAATGTCATCAGTATTTGGTAGCTGACATTTAGAGCACTCCACAGCAATTATTATTATTAATTATTATTATTTATTATTATTTCCCTACAATATATTGTAGGGAAATAATAATAATTATTATTATTATTAATATTATTTTTTCATGACAATATATTGTAGGGAAATAATAATAATAATAATAATTGCTGTGGAGTGCTCTAAATGTCAGCTACCAAATACTGATAACATTTAAAGTGCTCCAGATCAATTATTATAAATTATTATTATTCTAAAAACAATAAATGCTATTTTTGCATTTGTTCTTACGACAAGAGTGATTTAGGCATGTTTACCCTGATGTAAACATCTTTTATGGTGGCGGTCTGCCTGCTCTCTTACCCCTCATATAATATGGCATATATTATTCATTTCAGCATCTTTATTACAGTTCTAGGATATTTATCATGTTTCTGATATCAATTTGGAATAAATGTAATAGATAGATAACCTTTATTACTAATATTAGTGTAATTACACATTTTATTAGCGCTAAGGCTAACATCCAACACACATGACGACTCACCAGACACTGAATGTTACTGCGCCTCTCCCTCCCTCCAATAGCTCCTCCCACTTCGTAACGATGTTAGATGGTGAATTTAATGTATTTTTCTGTAAGCTTAACTCGTTGTATGTGTATTTTACTTTTTTATTGTTTTTTGTAATATATGAGTTATGCAAATTAAAATAAAGTTATGAAGTTGGAGTTTCATTTTTTGTTCTAATGTATACATATTTAATTCAAAATTTGGCATCATTACAAAGTGGGTGGAGCTACAGCAGAGGAAGAAGAAGCAGTGTGTCAGTAACTTGATTCCCCATGACACTTCACAACACTATAAAATACGTATTGTATAATTATACTATTACAGGCCTCCCTCCACAGCCAGCTCATGTCAAAATAACATGTATATAGTACATTATTTTACGATGTTTATATGTGTTTTATGATTGTTCATGGTTCAATAGGTTAAGGAAGCAGTATTGTATTATATTTCCCTACAATATATTGGGGCACCAAACATTCGCGATTTTTCAACATTCACGAGGATCTTGATCCCCTAACCCTCGCGAATGTTGAGGGATACCTGTATAGCGAAATGTTTGGATGAATGAGCATAAGCTTCCCCACTTGCCCAGAGACACAGCCTAACTGACGGTCAAAGCAGCTAGACCGGCAGGTTGACGTATCCCATACAGCCGATAAGCGAAATAATGTCCGATAACTGGAAGCTAAAAAAAAACGGCCTATAACCGAGTTGGCCGATAACCGGGGGTCCACTGTATACTCTAGAATGAATAAAATAGGCCATAATATAGCGAGTGTCTAGGACCAGTCCGAGCAATAAGATCATTACTGCTCCTTTCTATAACGTGTTCTTTGATCTTGGGTAAGAGAAAACGGAGTTTTTGAGAGGCTAACTGCACTAGATCACTAGTGCAGTGATACAGAGGACCCCTGAGTTTCGGTCACCTTGGAAATCGAACAATTATGTAAGTGTAATATTGTAAGTGCTTTTGTAAGTGTATTTTTGGGGGTCTGAAATGGACTAACCTACTTGACATTATTCCTTAAGGAGTAAATTCGTTCGGTAATGACACTTGAGCAGCCTTCTGGAATGAATTATGACCGAAACTTGGGGGTCCACTGTAAATATGAATATCTCGGAAGTAAATTATTGACTTATTTCATGAAGCCCACCATTTATTATTGAAGTAAATGCAATAATATTGACAGGAATCATAAAAAAGATATTGTTCTACAATTGGCTTCTGTTATATTAGAAATATTCTAAATATTTTGGGATTTGTGTGTGAGTAAAGGGCAAGATATTTTGCAAATGTCAAAAACTTAGCAACTTTATTTTTTTGTAGAATAACTAAAAATAATTACACGATTACCTCCAGTGAGAACATCGCACTAGCATTGTTTTATAAGTACCAAGTGAAATTTAGGCCGGGGTTATTGCCAAATGTCATTTTCAGTAAAAAAAAAAAAATTAATATTCTTTTTTTTTTTTTGCTTGTAACTTGGATTTTGGCTCACAACTCAAAGCAAAAAATCAACTGAGCAACGGCTCATAACTTGGAAAACTCGTAAGTTGGGGCACTCGTAAGTCAGGGTACCACTGTATTAAGAATAAGGTTATAATGTACAGTAGACCATCATTTACCACAAGTTTATGTGGCACGATTTGGGTATTGCTCGATTGAAAAATTGCGGCACATCTAACACTACGTAAAATTAACTTTACACCATTGAGTCAGTGGGGGACTCCTACTACTATCCCCCACCACCCTCAGCCACCCACTCCACCCTACCAGCCTTCAGTTTGGTTCATACTCATGTAGGGCGACAATACTTGGGAAGATCGCTGTGTTTATTTACATACATTTTCTTATTTTCATTGCATTTTGATAAATCTGCCAAGTAATCATGGCACCCAGTAAGCATACAAGTGTTCCTGCAAGTGACAAGAAAAGGTTTAAGTTTTCAAGTCTAGGAATTACGAAGAAAATCGAGACTTATTGAATGGCTTGACTGACTTACTGAATGGCTTGACTGACTTACTGAATGGCTTAAAGTTAGACAGTACAACCATCGACTTCAGTTCCAGAACCTCTACCATCCACCTCAGCCCAGTAGGGCCACAGCATAACTCTCCACTCTCTTCACAAACATCCACAAACACCAGCACCCACAATTTAAGGTAAGAAATACTATTATTTCTGTTACATTTGTAGTCTTAAGCAGTAAAAACAACATAATACATCACGATAATGAACTACAATTACATATTCACTTTTATTTTTGTAAGATCTGATGGTCTAAAAAAAAAAGGTTGTTTGGCTTTTTGGGGGCTCCCAGGAACGTAACCCTATTTTTCCCCTAAGTTCTTCAGTTCATCTAACACAATTTTACCTAACATAATACATCACGATAATGAACTACAATTACATATTCACTTTTATTTTTGTAAGATCTGATGGTCTAAAAAAAAAAGGTTGTTTGGCTTTTTGGGGGCTCCCAGGAACGTAACCCTATTTTTCCCCTAAGTTCTTCAGTTCATCTAACACAATTTTACCTAACATAATACATCACGATAATGAACTACAATTACATATTCACTTTTATTTTTGTAAGATCTGATGGTCTAAAAAAAAAAGGTTGTTTGGCTTTTTGGGGGCTCCCAGGAACGTAACCCTATTTTTCCCCTAAGTTCTTCAGTTCATCTAACACAATTTTACCTAACACAGCGTTTTCAGGAACGTAACTATTGTGTTAATTGACGGTCTACTGTATAGATATTATTGTGACATGGAGTATATGGATATGTAGTTATCTCATATTTACCTGGTATTGGGATATGTTAGGGAGAGAAGGCATTTTTTAATGGTAGTTTTGAAGATGCGGGCTGACACAGTGGCTCCAGATATTTCCAGCAGAGTTCCAGATTTTGGGCCCTTCTATGTGTATTGAATTTTCACAGAGATTTAGCTGGAAACAGTGTGTGTCATAGAAACTTTTGGGCCTGGTATTATGTCTATGGGTCCTATTGCAACTATCAAGAAAGTGCTTCAGGTCGGGATTAATGTTAGAATTTATTGTCCTGTAAATGTAAGATGCACAGTAGTAAAAGTGGATGTTTTGTATAGTGAGTAGATTTAGGTCTTAAAGGAAGATAACAATAGATGAATTTTTAATAGATAAATGTTCTTTGAGTTTTTTGGAAATTTTAATATGTTGTTAAACACATGATATTTGAAATGAATGGAGGATATTTTAGCTCCTTAACTGTCCAAACGTAGATTTACGTTCTCTTGCCCAGCACTCCAAATATTTTGAAAAAAGAAAAACCATTTTTTTTTTTAACCTTTAAATAGTCCAAACATATATGTTCTCTCGCCCGGTGCCCCGAATATTTTGAATTTTTTTTTTTTTTATAGAAATAAAGAGCACATTTTTGTAAGTGTTATAGGATAAAAAAAAAATTTAGGGTCAGTACTTACGGAGATATGAGGCTGCTTAGTTGGCACTGGATGCTCACTTGATGGCAACATCAAGTCGTGCCACTTGCAGAAGTGTTGCTGATATACCTTTTTTTCTCATTTTTATATTATATAATTTTTATGTTCTGATAATTACAAATTATAGTATGTAGTTCTTGCGATTTCATAGCCAATCTTTGTTCTGACACTAATATTATGTACTGAAATTGTACTTAAATTGTCACAAGCACAGTGACAGGTGAACATTTACACCTGCCTTGGTCATTTACAATCGTCTAGAAATATATAAAAAGTATTTATAGGTCCCAGCAATGTTTTAGACATGCTGGAGTATATATGAAACTTCTTGAAGCATGGTGTTTTTGACGAGTGTCACTTATCTGCTGACAGGGTAAGCAGTGGAGTGACATTTGATGATAGTGTATAATAAGGATAATGATAGTGCATCATAATAATAATAAGTTCCCTTGAAGCATGATGTAAGACATGTCACTGCCTTATCTTATCTCTCCATTGCTGACAGTGGTGACATTTGATGAGCAATGAGGGTCCTCTTATCTTACCACTCCACTAATGACAGTGGTGACATTTGATGAGGGTACACTGCCTTCGCTTTATTTGTGTTACACATAAACATGTCTGTCTTTCTAGCTCTCTGTCTATCTGTCTGTGTGTCTTTCTGTCTGCCTGTGTGTGTGTCTCTTTCCGTCTGCCTGTGTGTGTGTCTCTTTCTGTCTGCCTGTGTGTGTCTCTCTTTCTGTCTGCATGTCTCTCTTTCTTTCTGTCTGCTTGTCTCTCTTGTCTCAGAGTTGCTCATGAACTGGTATTACACACGATCACTATCTACAAGCACAGTAAAGCACTTTGTCTGGATTTTTGGGGTTATCCTAGGTAATTTACACAATGTATAATTGTATATACATATGTGTTCCTGTGAGATAGAGACAAAGAGACAGATAGATACAGACAGACAGACGGAGATAGAGACAGCCAATCATCCAGCCAGCCTGCCGACATCACTTTCCTATTAAAAGGGGAGTGTTAATATGACATGACATCAGTGAATCCCAGGTGTTTGCTGTGCTGTTTGCTCTACCTGGCGTTCAATTGAACTGGTGCTCCCACAAGGTACTAAGTGGTTCCAGATTTGTTTAATACTGATGCTGACCAGGCATCTCAGGCCAATCGTGCCAAATTTAGAGGCAGGAAAAATAAACGTAGATCTACGTTTGGAGCGCTAGCGGTAAGAACGTAGATCTACGTTTGGACAGTTAAGGGGTTAAAGGATGACTCGTTATAATAGTGAATCTCTCAGAGCTATAGCTGTACATGTAAATAAATTGAATATGTAAAACTGCTTTTATTTCCTTCAGCTTAAGAAAGACTCTTCAAGCAACCATGTTTACAACTACTCTCCTTGTGACCATCCCAATCAGCCTTGTGACCAGAACTGTGCTTGTGTCATGACCCAAAACTTTTGTGAAAAATTTTGTAACTGCAGTCCTGATTGTAAGTATAAATGTCGCCAACTGACACATCGTAATTTTAAACCTCATTTACATTGTATATAAAATATTTCAATGTACTGCATTATATGTCTCTGTCTCTTGATTATTTACCTTTTTATATGGAGAAGATATAATTTCTTAAAGAATTGTGATCTCGGTACTAGTTTGTAAATCACTCTGTAGAATTTTTTCAACCAAAAGGTTTAATCAAAATCATTGTCATGGAGGAAACTTTTTTTTTTTTATATATATATACAGTGGACCCCCGAGTTTCGGTCACCTTGGAAATTAAACAATTATATAAGTGTAATATTGTAAGTGCTTTTGTAAGTGTATTTTTGGGGGTCTGAAATGGACTAACCTACTTGACATTATTCCTTAAGGAGTAAATTCGTTCGGTAATGGCACTTGTGCAGCCTTCTGGAATGAATTATGACCGAAACTCGGGGGTCCACTGTACAGTCATCCCTCCGTTTTCGTGTATCTCTGTTTTCGTGTATTTCAGGTTTCGTGCAGTTTTTTCAGGGAAAATTGACCTCTGTTTTCGTGTGATTCCCTCCATTTTCGTGCTTGGTCCGGAACCCTGTCCAGTGCCCAGCGCACATACAAAGCCCGCAAGCCTGCCTCCCACGCACATTCTCAGGCAGTGTAGCGTTGTTTCTGGTTGAGTGAACATTATCCTGCGAGTTCATACAAAACATTTCTTAACAATCCATTGTTTTTGGCCCTTGATTATTGTGTGTGACTGCTAAATAAGCCACCACGGGCCCAAATATAGCTCCTAGTGTCAGTCCTTTGGTAAAGAAAGTGAGGAACACTATAGAATTAAAGAAAGAAATCGTAGCAAAGTGGTGAGAGGCAGTGGTGATGAGAGGCAGTGGTGGTGAGAGGCAGTGGTGGTGAGAGGCAGTGGTGGTGAGAGGCAGTGGTGATGAGAGGCAGTGGTGATGAGAAGCAGTGGTGAGAGGCAGTGGTGATGAGAGGCAATGGTGGTGAGAGGCAGTGGTGATGAGAGGCAATGGTGGTGAGAGGCAGTGGTGCTTGTTTGTTGGTTGAGGCAGTGGTGATGAAAGGCAGTGGTGGTAAGAGGCAGTCTTAATGTAGAGGGAGAGGTGAGTAAACAAGATTAAATGAATAAACGAGAGAGAATGAGAGTGTAGAAGTTTCGGTAGTTTTGTCAACAAACCAGTTGTTGGTGCTGCTGCTGCTGCTGCTGCTGCTGCTGCTGCTGCTGTTGTTACCAGCCAGCCTGGACAGGAATGATTCCTGTTCACACCTTGAAGCGACTGGAAAGAAGCGGTTGTAGAGGCGGTGATGAGAGGCAGTGGTGGTGAGAGGCAGTGGTGGTGAGAGGCAGTGGTGGTGAGAGGCAGTGGTGGTGAGAGGCAGTGGTGGTGAGAGGCAGTGGTGGTGAGAGGCAGTGGTGGTGAGAGGCAGTGGTGGTGAGAGGCAGTGGTGGTGAGAGGCAGTGTTGATGAGAGGCAGTGGTGGTAAGAGGCAGTCTTAATGTAGAGTGAGAGGTGAGTAAACAAGATTAAATGAATAAACGAGAGAGAATGAGAGTGTAGAAGTTTCGGTAGTTTTGTCAACAAACCAGTTGTTGTTGCTGTTGTTTTTACCAGCTAACCTGGACAGGAATGATTCCTGTTCACTCCTTGAAGCGACTGGAAATAAGTGATCTAATGCAGTTAGCATTACAAACTCCGTTTTCTCTTATACTAATGCGTCTGAAGGAGGAAAGAAAAAAAAGATGTTTTCATAGCTGGACCGAGTATGCCCGCCACCACATTCGTAATGAGAGAGATATTTTATTCATTCTAGTGTGTATATCACGTTTTTATGTTATTTATATTGTTTATTATGTCATATTAGATGAATTGTGATAGATAAATAAGCCATAGAGCTGATATTAGTGTCAAATTGAAGCATTTTGTCCTGCCTCCCAACAATAAACTCACCTCCCTCTCTCCTCTCCATCTTCCATACACCAACAAGAGTCGCCAATAAAAGTAAGTGTGATGTTAAATGTTCATTTATACATGTTATTAGTGCTTTATATTTATTTATTCTTTTCTGTATGTAAATCTATATTTAATCTCTAAAAAATTATTTTTTGTTAATACTCCTGGGTGTCTGAAACGGATTAATTGAATTTCCATTATTTCTTATGGGGAAAATGGCTTCAGTTTTCGTGTGTTTCAGTTTTAGTGCATCCCTCAGGAACGGATTAAACACGAAAACCGAGGGATGACTGTATATATAATAACATGATCCCAGAATTAATTTGAGAGTTTGACCCCATGATGTTTACAAGCTTTCGGGTATGGTTAGTGTAAGAGCACTTCATTCTTTCTCACTTTAATGAGCTATTAACCCTTTGGGGGTCGACAGGCCTTCTCAGGAAAGTGTTCCTGGGGTCGAAATTTTTTTGGAAAAAAAAAATTAATTTTTTCTTATGAAATGATAGAGAATCTTTTTCCGATCATAACGCCACCAAAATTATGAAATGTGATCGAAAACTAACGGAATTATGCTTTCGCGAAGTTAGCGGTAGCCATGACACTTACGCATCAGCGATTTTGCCCACTTTGAGCCTTATTTTCGACAAATTCCAATGTTTCAGTCTCCTAAAATTATAGCTATTACGCTAGAACTCCATTTCTTCTATCGATTGAGTACAAGAAACCGCCTATTTACCAATTTCATCTACCCAAAATAGTGGTCAGAAAATGGTAATTTTCCAATTTCACACAAATTTCAAACGATGCCAATTTCAAAATAGGGTCCAGAGTAAACAAGGCAGACATTCCTGGCACTAAAATAACATGTTCTTTGTTCATTAGTCATGTCTCCAGGCCCCTGTTCCATTACTTTTGCTTTTCATTTTGAATTTTTATTCTCACAAAAAATAGAAGATTTACTGTTATGTATACAACTGCATCATTGTAAAAATGGTACAAATAATATCAGAGCACTTGTGCATGAATATAAGACTCGCCAGTTGATGTGTATTGGAGGCATGGTGTGATTTGTTTACTCTTGAACATCGTCAAAAATCGAACATTTTCGCTACTTTGAGCTCAATTTCAAGGTACTTGTCATTGTCATACCAATCAAAATCATCTACATTTCTGTAATATATCTTCCATTCTATCAAATGAGACCACGAAAACGAGAATACATCAATAAAAACCATACGAAAATCGACTGCAAAGTCGCTGTTTTAATCGAAAAAAACTCAGTTTTTTTCTCTCATTATACAGTGTGTACTGCAGGATTTTTTTTATACTGCGCACACTGACCACACAGGCCCATTCTTTCATATGTATGCCTACCAGACATTTTCTGCTTAAATTGAGGCCGCTAGAATTTGAGCGTACTAGTACGGCACCAACCCCTGCTCGTAAAACGTACTAGTATGGCACCGACCCCCAAAGGGTTAAATTCCCAGATGTGACAAGGATAAATAGCTGATTTTTGCTGTAATTTTTTTTGTATTGAAGTGTAGTTTTATAAAGCTACATTGAATACAGAAGTATTTTCAAATTTGTGTGAAATTTTTAGAGATTTATATTTCTTTCTTTCTTTCAACACGTCAGCCGTTTCCCACCGAGGTAGGGTGGCCCAAAAGGAAGAAACGAAAGTTTCTCCTTTTACATTTAGTAATATATACAAGAGAAGGGGTTACTAGCCCCTTGCTCCCGGCATTTTAGTTGCCTCTTATGACACGCATGGCTTACGGAGGAAGAATTCTGTTCCACTTCCCCATGGAGATAAGAGGAAATAAGAACAAGAACTAGTAAGAAAATAGAAGAAAACCCAGAGGAGTGTGTATATATATGCTTGTACATGAATGTGTAGTGTGACCTAAGTGTAAGTAGAAGTAGCATGATGTACCTGAAATCTTGCATGTTTATGAGACGGAAAAAAGTCACCAGCAATCCTACCATCATGTAAAACAATTACAGGCTTTCGTTTTACACTCACTTGGCAGGACAGTAGTACCAACCTACTACCTAGGAGATTTATATTTAGTTCTTATATTTTTGTACAGTGAGATTAATAGGCTGAGAAAGCCTAGGGAACAAATTGATTTAACAGTTAAAGACAGAAGAGTGGAGTTATTATATGGGGAGATGGCAGGAATATTTTGAGGAGTTGTAAGTGTTTATGAAGAAAGTTAGGCAGTTTTTTCATGCATTGGCCAGGGAGGTATAACATCCTTTAGGAGTGAGGGAGAGCCAGGTGTCAGAGTGGTAAAGGTGCATGAGGCAGTGGGTAAAATGAAAGGAGGGGTAAAGGAGCTGGGATTAATGGAGTCATGACAAAATGTTAAAAGCAGGTGTGGATATAGTTTTGGAGTGGTTGGTACTTTTATTCAGTAAATGAAAGCGGGAAAGGTACCTAGGGACTGGTAGACAGCATGCATAGTTCCTTTATATTAACCCTTTGACTGTCAGAGACCCCTTTCTGAAACTGTCATTCTATGTCGGGAAATATTCGAAACAAAAAAAAAAAATTCTTTTCAAAATATTAAGATTATTTTTCTAATTGTTTAAATACCAAAAAAAAAATTTTTTGCGATTAGTACTTACGGAGATATAGAAGCGTAAAGTTGGCAAAAAATGATCCGCGTGTGGCAACAGCGGCGAATGCCGCTCACCCGGTAAACTTCGGTTTACTTCCTTTCGTAGGTTTCTTGTTTTTTTTCACTATTTTATTTTTTTACGTAAGTTATGTGGTCTGTGAGACCATTGTAAGGTGCAATGTATATATATACACTCGTTGTATGCAACACAATAATCGCACAAACATTAGTATCATTATATTGTTTACAAAACTTGTTTACACCAACCAATAATAAAAAAAAAATTTATTACTATTGTTCTATAATATATACAGTGGTACCCCGACTTACGATATTTTTTCATTCCAGAATGCTGTTCAAGTGCCATTACCAAACGAATTTATCTCCATAAGAAATGATGTAAAATAGACTAGTCCTTATAGACCCCGAAAATTACACTTACAAAAGCATTTAAAAAAATAAACTTACATAAAAGGGTGAGTTTGGGGACCATCGTAAGTCGGGGTACCACTGTATATACACATATATAATGACTAGACACTTTCCATCAACTGCAATTAGCACTTCAAAGCTCCAAGCTATGTGTGTGTGTGGATATCTAAATTTGCTGAGTCAGGGTAAGGCAGCTGTCAAAATGACATATTATACCATTACTCACCAGCCTCACTGCTGTCAACACAAAAGGGGACCCATGTCTTCTCCCCCACAACCTTCCTTCCTTTCCTTCATACCTACCTTCCTTTCTTCCTTCATTCCTTCTTTTCTTTCTTCCATCCTTTCTTACATATTGCCTTCCTTTCTTCCACTCATCTCTTCCTGCCTTCCTTTCTTCCTTCATTCCTACCTTTATTTCTTCCTTCTCTTACTTCTTTTGTTCCTTTCTTCCTCTCATCTCTTCTTTCCTTCATTCCTTCCTTTCATCTCTTCTTTCCTTCCTTCCTTTCATCTCTTCTTTCCTTCCTTCCTTCCTTTCATCTCTTCTTTCCTTCCTACCTTCCTCTCATCTCTTCCTTTCTTTCTTTCTTCCTTCCTTCCTTCCTTCTGGTATCCTGGGCATTGCTTTTGATCACGAACTCCTCAAAACCATGAAATTTATTTTCAGACACACTTCCATCTGTGTCAGAGCTATCATTGAGGAAGAGTCCCAGATGCACCAAGGAGTCAGATAATTCTTACCACTAGGCATGCTGAACAAGGACTACTGAAATAGCGTTCCCACAATGCACCACTGGCTGCCCGATTTTTTTTTTTATACTGCACACACTGACCACACAGACCCATTCTCTCACATGTGGGCCTACCAGCTTTCTCCTGCTTGATTTGAGGCCGCTAGAATTTATGCGTATTAATACATCGGAAACATTGGCTTGTAAGACGTATATATACGACCGAAACAGTCAAAGGGTTAAGGAAAAGGGGACAAAAGCGAATGTAAATATTATAGGGGAATAAACCTATTGAGTTTACCAGGTAAAGTGTATGGTATAGTTATTATTGAAAGAATAAAGGGTAAGATGGAGAGCAGGATTGCAGGTGAACAAGGGGGCTTTAGAATGGGTAGATGTGTAGACCAAGTGATTACATTGAAGCATAGAAATGGACAGTATTTAGATAAAGATAGGGAAGTTTTCATTATTTTCATGGATTTATGAAAGGCATATGATGAGGTGGATAGGGGAGCAGTGTGGCAGATGTTGAAAGTATATGGAATAAGTAGTATTTTGAAAGTATATGGAATAGTATGTTGTTAAGAGTTCTTATGAGGATAGTGAGGCTCAGGTTAGGGTGTGTAGTAGATTATTTTCCAATAAAAGTAGGACTTAGACAAGGATGCTTGAAGTCACCACAGTTGTTTAACATATTTATAAATGATGTTTAAAAGAAGTGAATGCTAGGGTTTCGGGAAGAGGTGTGGGATTAAAGTATGTGGAATTTAATACAAAATGGGAGTTATCATGGTTGGTTTTTGCTGATAACACTGTGCTTTTGGGTGATTCTGAAGATAAGAAGTTGCAAAGGTTGGTGGACAAATTTTAGAGGGTGTGTAAAAAAAAATAAATTGAAAGTGAATATAGGAAAGAGCAAGATGATGAGGGTAACAAATGAGTTGGGTAATGGAAGATTGGAAGGAGGAAGTGAATGTGTTCAGATATTTGGGAGTGGATTTGTCGTCAGATGGATCTATGAAAGATGAGGTGAACCATTGAATTGATGAAGAGAAAGAGGTTGGTGGTGCATTGAGGCATCTATGGAGACAAAGAACGATATAAAGAGACAGAGAGGAATATATTAAGCATTTGTTGTGACTGTTGCAGCGAGGAGGAGGTTGGAAGCAGTGGAGATGTCATGTCTGAGGGCAATGTGTGGTGTAAATATGCAGAGAATTCGTAGCTTGAAAATTAGGAGGAGTGCGGAGTTACGAAAAGTATTATCCAGAGGGCTGAGGAGGGGTTGTTGAGGTGGTTTGGACATTTAGAGAGGATGGAGCAAAATAGGATGACTTGGAGAGTGTATGAATCTGTAGTTAGGGGAAGGTAGGGTAGGGATCACCCTAGGAAAGGTTGGAGAGAAGAGGTAAAGGTTTTTTGTGCGAGGGGCTTGGACATCCATCAGGCATGTGTGTCAGTAGTAGTAGTAGTAGTACTTATGTTCAGCAGTAGTAATTGTAACTTACCAACCGTTAGTTGAGTCATGTCCATTACTAGCCTCTGCTGACCTAAGCGATGTCAGAGGTCAACCTTTGAATATGAGTGCCCCTCGCCCACAAGAGCGCCAATTCTAGTCTAGAGAGCAGAGTAGAGAGGCAAGGCGAAAAGGCTCTGAGTGCTCCCCATACATTTTCACTAATATACCAGTTACCATCCAGTTACGTTTGTGTTTACGTATTACCAAATCCATCGACAAGAACCCCACACGACATGTATGAGCATGTTGGGTAGGAGTGACAGGAGGCAAATGGTTTTTGGGACTTGACGATCTGTTGAAGATTGAGCAAGATAACATCTTGTGAAGGGATTCAAGGAAACTGGTTAGCTGGACTCGAGCTCTGGAGTTGGAAAGTACAGTGCCTGCACTCTGAAGGAGGTATAGGAATACAGTAGGGCCCTGCTTTTCAGTGTTTTGCCTTACGGCGTTCTGTTCATACAGCGAGTTCAAATTATGACCAAAACTTTCTATACGGCGAGTGGTCTTTCAAATACGGCAAGAGCCACCCGGTTTGTTTACATTTTCCATGAGCACATCTCTCTATTATGTAATAATCACTCTTGGGCACATTAAATGTCCTATTTTACGTCAATACAGGCATTTTCATTAATCTATCTATGATATTTTCTTCAAAATTATATAAGAAACACGTTACAAAGCATATAAACATGTTTATATGCTATGTGGTTGCCGGGTGGAGGGAAAACATTAAGTCACTCCCCTTAATACATAACGCTTTTGTGTACAATTCTCGGCATGAATTATTCATTACTTCTCCCGTATGATGGCATCTAAAGGTAGTTGATAGAAACAATTAAACTCAGTGAACATAGTATGTCGATGGTCAAACTATACCACGGGTGGGGTTCAAACCCGCGGTCAGAGAGTCTCAAAACTCCAGACCGTCGCGTAAGCCACTGGGCCAGCTAGCTTCAATAAGATTCATCCAACTAGGTATATTTCTACACCATAGAACACAGTGGTGCCTATGCTAACCTTCCTATGGTGTAGAAATATACCTAGTTGGATGAATCTTATTGAAGCTAGCTGGCCCAGTGGCTTACGCGACGGTCTGGAGTTTTGAGACTCTCTGACCGCGGGTTCGAACCCCACCCGTGGTATGGTTTGTTTGCAATCGTGTCATTACAATTTCGTGAGTTATGTCGATGGTAATAATATGGCTCTGGGCCACATGTAGGTATGTATCCCAGGCGGACTATATACCTACATTATTATTATAACTGATAACTATACAGTACTTATGTGTACCTGTACCTAAGTAAACTTACACACGTTAATATAGGCATTTTGCTTAATCCATCTAAATACACCCCACAGTAGAATAAATTAACATAAATATGAGATGTGGTAGCCAGGCGACTTGTAGGACTTGTGGTAGCCATTCTACTTGTAGGACTTGTGGTAGCCAGGCTACTTGTAGGACTTGTAGTAGCCAGGTTACTTGTAGGACTTGTGGTAGCCAGGCTACTTGTAGGTCTTGTGGTAGCCAGGCTACTTGTAGGACTTGTGGTAGCCAGGCTACTTGTAGGACTTGTGGTAGCCAGGCTACTTGTAGGACTTGTGGTAGCCAGGCTACTTGTAGGACTTGTGGTAGCCAGGCTACTTGTAGGACTTGTGGTAGCCAGGCTACTTGTAGGACTTGTGGTAGCTAGGCTACTTGTAGGACTTGTGGTAGCCAGGCGACTTGTAGGACTTGTGGTAGCCAGGCTACTTGTAGGACTTGTGGTAGCCAGGCTACATGTAGGACTTGTGGTAGCCAGGCTACTTGTAGGACTTGTGGTAGCCAGGCTACTTGTAGGACTTGTGGTAGCCAGGCTACTTGTAGGACTTGTGGTAGCCAGGCTACTTGTAGGACTTGTGGTTGCCAGGCTACTTGTAGTAGGACTTGTGGTAGCCAGGCGACTTGTAGTAGGACTTGTGGTAGCCAGGCTACTTGTAGGACTTGTGGTAGCCAGGCTACTTGTAGGACTTGTGGTAGCCAGGCTACTTGTAGGACTTGTGGTAGCCAGGCTACTTGTAGGACTTGTGGTAGCCAGGCGACTTGTAGGACTTGTGGTAGCCAGGCGACTTGTAGGACTTGTGGTAGCCAGGCTACTTGTAGGACTTGTGGTAGCCAGGCTACTTGTAGGACTTGTGGTAGCCAGGCTACTTGTAGGACTTGTGGTAGCCAGGCTACTTGTAGGACTTGTGGTAGCCAGGCTACTTGTAGGACTTGTGGTAGCCAGGCTACTTGTAGGACTTGTGGTAGCCAGGCTACTTGTAGGACTTGTGGTAGCCAGGCTACTTGTAGGACTTGTGGTAGCCAGGCTACTTGTAGGACTTGTGGTAGCCAGGCTACTTGTAGGACTTGTGGTAGCCAGGCTACTTGTAGGACTTGTGGTAGCCAGGCTACTTGTAGGACTTGTGGCATACGCCTTTCGTATGCCTTCACTCAGGGCGTCATTTCTTCTAAAAATGGTGTTACATAAGAATGGGAGTGTTTCTTATTGACAAAACCCAGACGCGTTTGCCTGGTTTGTTTACATTACGTGTGGGTGGGGAGAGGAGGGCTGCCCTGGCTGGCTATCCACACTTCCCAAACCTGACTTCCTACACATAAAACTCACCTCTCACTCTCCATTAACACTACAAATATTTTAAGGTAAGTAATGAGTGTACTGTATATGCATTTTGTTGCTATAGGGCTCTTAATGTTGTTGTATGTAGGTGGAAGTGGCCAGGCAGGATGCCATACCACACGACTTTCTACAAATAAATACTTTTCACCTCTCACCCTACATTAAGACCATTAAGACTACAAATATTTTAAGGTAAGTAATGAGTGTACTGTATATGCATTGTATCACTCTAGGGCACTTTAAGCATTGTAGTACAGTGGTCCCTCGACTTTCGGTCATAATTCGTTCCAGGAGCTAGACCTTAACTCAAATTACTCGAAAGTCGAAATCTTATTTCCCATAAGAAATAATGTAAATATGTACAATTAATCTGTTTCCACCCAAAAATATTCACAAAAAAAAATCATTTTTTTTTAAAGAATAAATAGTATAGTTTTAAATACAGAAAACAATGAGAAATAAATATAAAGCACTAATTATAATGGAGAAATGAACAGTTAAATAAGTTTTACCTTTATTGAAGACTTGTTGGCGTATGAGAGAGTCGGGAGTTTTTTTGGAGGCAGGACAAGAAAGTCCTTCAATATGACAATAATATCAACTCTACAGCTTATTTATCTAGCACAATTCATGTAATATGACATAATAAACAATATTAATAACATAGAAACATGATATAAACTTTAGAATGAATAAAACATGTCATTACAAATGTAAGGACTGGTGGTAGCGTGTTTGTTGTTGTTAGGTATAAGGGCCACTGACCATAAGCTGTGGTGGTGGTTGGCAGCAGCAGAAAACCACCACCACTATTCACACAAACAATGTGCATAATTTATAAATAAGAAATATTTACACTTTAATTTATAAATAAGAAATATTTACACTTTAATTTATAAATAAAAACTATTCACACTTATATAAATAAGAAATACTTACACTTACCTTGGAGGTGATGGTAGCAGAGGGCGGCTCTCTTGTCAGTGTCCCTATATTCCTCAAACAACATTGTAGGAGTTAAGTTTTGTGTCGTCATTTTCTATCGCTTAATCCCTTAACTTACTTAAGTAAGTTTATTCAGGAATACACAAATCCAGTTATACATAGATTATCATACATAGCAGCATAAGTGTAGAAAACCTAGGATAACCCAAAAAAGTCAGAGTGACTTATTTCCATTGCTACACTGTTAATGCTACACTTTATAAGTGTCTGGTGCTATAGCCTTTATCAACTTGTGAAGCTTTTTTGGACCCATGGTGACTAAACCAGCAATAAACACAATTAATTTATTGTGAAATGTTTGAAAGAGAGCCCTGGGTAATGTTCTCTCAATGGTAAACAACGCTAGACTGGCGTCCTGTGTGGCGAGTCGGACTGGTCTGGTGCGGACCAATAGTCAAGGGAATGACCGGTTGGCAAGGGAAACATTGACCGAAAAAAGCGCTCGAAACTCTAAATCACCGATAGTTGGACTGACCAAAAGTCGAGGGACCACTGTACAGTATGTGTGGGTGGGGTGGCAAGGAGGGCTATCATACCTACCACACCTGACTTCTTAGAGTAAATACTACTCACCTTTTGCCCTACATTAAGACTACAAATATTTTGAGGTAAATAATGAGTATACAGTGGAACCCCGACTAACGAACAAATCGTGTAACGAACGCTTTTTTCGCAAAATATTTTTCTCGAGTAGCGTACATTTACTAGTGTAGCAAACCGTACCAGACCTGTCCGCCTGCCCCGTGCAAGCACGGTGAGGCGGACAGGACACCAGTCAAGCGTTGTTTACACTTGAGAGAACATTACCCAGCACGCTCTTTCAAACATTCACAATACTTTTGTTGTGTTTATTGCTGGTTCAGTGATTGTCACTGTGAAATAAGTCACCATGGGTCCAAAGAAGCTTCCTAGTGGCACCCTTGTGGTAAAGAGAGTGAGGACCACCATCGAACTGAAGAAAGGGATTGTTGAAAAATATGAGAGTGGCATACGTGTGAGTGAGCTTGCCAGGATGTACAACAAAAACAAATCTACTATCGCCACTATCCTGGGAAAGAGAAATGAGATCAAGGAAGCTAATGTTGCAAAGGGGTTGATATGTTAACGAAAAATAGATCGAAAACAGTGGATGAGGTTGAGAAGTTGTTGATGGTGTGGATAAACAATAAACAGATAGCAGGTGATAGTATTTCCAAGGCGATAATTTGTGAAAAGGCAAGGAAGTTGCATGCAGATCTTGTCAAGACAATGCCTGGAACCAGTGGTGAGGAAAGTGATTTTAAAGCCAGCAGAGGCTGGTTTAAGAGGTTTAAGAAACGTAGTGGCATACACAGTGTTGTGAGACATGGTGAGGCAGCCAGCTCAGACAAACGTGCAGCTGAAAAGTTTGTGAGTGAATTTAAGGGGTTCGTAGAGGCTGAAGAATTTCTCCCCCAACAAGTGTTTAATTGTGATGAAACAGGACTGTTTTGGAAGAAAATGTCCAACAGGACCTTCATTACTCAGGAGGAAAAGGCACTGCCAGGACACAAGCCTATGAAAGACAGGCTAACTCTTATGATGTGTGCCAATGCCAGTGGTGATTTTAAAGTGAAGCCTTTACTGGTGTATCACACAGAAATTCCCAGAGCCTTCAAGAAACACAATGTTAACAGGAATAATTTGTGTGTGCATTGGAAGGCTAACACTAATGCATGGGTCACTAAGGACTTTTTCATTGAATGGTTGACTGGAGTGTTTGGCCCTAGTGTGAAGAAATACCTCCTGGAAAAGAAATTGCCACTCAAGTGCCTCCTGGTACTGGACAATGCTCCTGCTCATCCTCACAACTTGGAAGAGTGTTTGCCTGACAACTTCAATTTCATCAAGAGTGAAGTTCTTGCCTCCTAACACCACTCCTCTCATCCAGCCCATGGACCAGCAAGTCATTGCAAACTTCAAGAAACTGTACACCAAAGCAGTGTTTCAGAAGTGCTTTGATGTGACCTCAGACACTGCATTGACCCTAAGACAGTTCTGGAAAGATCACTTCAATATCGTGCATTGCATAGGCCTTGTAGGTAAGGCTTGGGAGGGAGTGACTTCCAGGACTTTGAACTCTGCTTGGAGACCACTGTGGCCGGATTGTGTTGAAAAGAGGGATTTTGAAGGATTTGAGGCTAACCCTGACCCTGACGACCCTGTGCCTGTTGTTGAAGATTTTGTGGCATTGGGGAACAGCCTGGGGTTGGAGGTGAGTGGTGAGGATGTGGAAGAGTTGGTGGAGGAGCACAGGGTAGAGCTAACAACTGAAGAGCTGCAAGAGCTGGAACTGGAACAGCATCAGACCAGAGCTGAAGTTATTGCTTCATAGGAGGAGGAAGAGAGAGTGAAGGAGGTGCCTACTTCACGGATTAAGGAAATTTGTTCCAAGTGGAACGATGTGCAAAGTTTTGTTGAAAAACACCACCCTGAGCAAGCTGAAATGAGCCATCTGTGCAACCACTTCAGTGACAGCCATGTTGCACTTAAGGAAAATATTAGAGTCGCCAGAAACAGAGGACTGTGGATAGGTATTTCTCGAGGCAGGGATCCAGTGACTCTCAAGCTGGTCCTAGTGGCATTAAAAGAAAAAGAAGGGAAGTAACCCCAGATAAGGACTTGTTACCTGAAGTCATTTTGAAGGGGGATTCCCCTTCCAACCACTAACACCCTTTCCCTGTCGTCCTCCCTATCTTCCAGATGCCTGCAACTCTCTTCAATAAAGGTAATTAAATGTTATTTATTAATCTGTTTTTTATTTTTAGTATTAGTAGTAGTATTTATAGTTTTAATAATGTTGTTTTGTGTATGTAGAACTATAATTAAAATGTATTTTTTGTGAATATTTTTGGGTGGAACGGATTAATTGTATTTACATTATTTCTTATGGGAAATAAGGTTTCGAATTACAAATTTTTTGTATTAAGAACTAGCTCCTGGAACAGATTAAGTTCGTTAGTCGAGGGACCACTGTACTGTGTGTGTATTTTACTTTTTAATGCCTAGTTCTATTGCTAACTTAATATATGTTAGTGTAAACTTGTTATCTGGCATTTACGATACATTTACGATACTCGGGGGTCCACTGTACAGTGGACCCCCGAGTAATGTAAAAACTTCATTCCAGAAGCCTGCTCAAGTGCCATTACCGAACGAATTTACTCCTTTAAGGAATAATGTCACGTAGGTTAGTCTATTTCAGACCTCCAAAAATACTCTTCCACAAGTACTTACAATATTATACTTACATAATTGTACGATTTCCGGGGTGTTCGTTACTCGGGGGTCCACTGTATATGCATTTATAAATGGAAAAAATGGAGTTCTGCTTTTCGGCAAAGTCTGCTTTCCAGCAGTAGCCTGGAACCTAACCTGCCGTATAAGTGGGGCCCTACTGTATTTTCAGTTTGGAGGGGCATCTGAACTGTAGTTTGTACGCACTTCTGGCAAGACAGTGTTGGAGTGAATGATGGTGAAAGTGTTTCTTTTTCAGGTCACCCTGCCTCAGTGGGAGATGGATATTGTGATAACAAAAAAATTGTACCATGTCTTCATACCCTTGTACATCTAGGAATGAAACAAGTACATGACTTTTTCATATCAATTCCAATACAGAATATCATTCAAGATATTTGTATATCCATAATACCCGGGAAATATTTATTATTATTTTTTTAACACTGGCCCTCCCCCACCGAGATAGGGTGACCCGAAAAAGAAACACTTTCACCATCATTCACACTCACTTGTCAGAGACATGCAGATACAACAATTTAAGAGGTCCCTCCAAATAGCAATATCCCTACCAAGCTTCAGAGTGCAGGCACTGCACTTTCCACTTCCAAGACTCAAAGTTCAGCTAACCGGTTTCTTTGAAATATTTATTCTGTATATTCTCGGCCTCATTTCCAAGGGAAGAAATTGACTTAATGTTTTTATTGAAGTTTAGAACATTTTTATTTGGCCACATGTGCAAGATAGTTGATGAATGAAATGACACCTTAATCACATTACTAGAATCTTTTTCTGTGCCAGCAACTGCATATATCCTTTCTAAGTTTGGTATTGTTTTTCCTGATAAATTAGACACATGTGCAACACTTGGTTATCTTTAATGAGGAAATGTTTTGGCACACAGTGGCTTCATCAGTCCATACAAAGGAAAATGGTGAAGAACAGGAGGAGTTTGAGGTAATCAGTTCCTCAGCCTTGAGTTGATGTAATCAGTCCATCAGTCTTGATGGACTGATTACATCGACTCTGAGCCATTCATCTACATTGTTTTTCCTCAAGGGAGGCTCCTTGATGCCAGGAATGGGGTTCTTGGTGTAAGAAATTTAACCTGTGCTTCCCTTCCTTGGACTGAATCTAAATACTTCCCATTTCCTTTAGGTTCTGCATAACCCTGTGGATTTAATGCTCCCCCAAAGTTTGTTTTTTAAAAACAGAAAGTCTTATAGATGGTTGAATGCTATTTTCTCTTAAAAATGTAGTTTTCTCAATGAAAGTAGTAAATATGAATAAGAAAAATTAATAGTCTTCATTATAACTTATTGGTTTTATTTGTATGTGCTTGAAGTATTTCGTTTAGAAGAAATAAAGTAGAATATATATAAATATTTCTCAAATTGTGTGTTTTCAGGTCAGAACCGTTTTCCTGGGTGCCGGTGCAAGGCGTCGTGTAACACAAAGCAGTGCCCTTGTTTCTTAGCAGTTCGGGAGTGTGATCCTGATTTGTGTGTGACATGTGGGGCACATGAATTTTCGATCAATAAAATCACCTGCAAGAATGTGTCTGTTCAGCGGGGCTTACGTAAGCTGTTGTTTTGTAAAAAAAAAAAAAAAAATTCCATCTTCCATCTGTGACATTACCACAACACTGTCTCTGTTAGCATTAATAATGCATATACAGTATTAACCCTTTGACTGTCGTGACCCCAAATCCTAAAGAGTATCTCTGTCGCAAAAATATTTAAAAAAAAAAAATTCATATGAAACGATAGAGAATCTTTTCTCGATGCTAATGACACCAAAAGTATGAAATTTTATGGAAAACTTATGGAATTACACTTGTAAAGTTAGTGATCTCAGCGATATTTACGCATCTGCGATTTCACCCACTTTGAGCCCTATTTTCAGCCAATTCCATTGTTCCAGTCAACCAAACTCATAGCTATTTCTTTTGAACTCCATTTGTTCTGTCAGTTAAGTACAAGAAACTGCCCATTTACTGATTTCAACTACCCAATAAAGTGATCAGAAATTGTCAATTTGGCCAATTTCATCCAAATTAAAAAAGATGCCAATTTCAAAATAGGGTCCAGAATGAACAATGCAGACATTCCGGGCACTAAAATAACATTTTCTCTGTTCATCAGTCACATCTCCAGGCCCCTCTTATATTACTCTTGCTTTCTATTTTGAATTTTTATTCACACAAAAAATAGAAGATTTACTGTTATGCAGACTACTGTATTATTATTGTAATAATTGTGTAAATAATGTCAACCTTTTCGTGACTATGCTTTAGAATGGCTAATTTGACACTTATTGAATAATGACGTCATTTGTATATTCTTGAACATCGCCAAAAATCAAACATTTCTGCTACTTTGAGCTCAATTTCAAGGTTCTTTTCATCATGAAACCAATCAAAATCATCTCTATTTCTGTAATATGTTTCCCATTCTATCAAATGAGACCAAGAAAACGAGAATACAACCATAAATACTATTCGAAAATACACCTCAAAATCAGCATTTTAATCCAAAAACATGGTCAGAGTTTTTTTTTTCTCATTATGTACTGTGTGCTGCAGGATTTTTTTTATACTGCACACACTGACCACACAGACCCATTCTCTTACTTGTGGGCCTACCAGCTTTCTCCTGCATGATTTGAAGCCGCTAGATTTTTGGCGTATTAATACGTCAAAAACACTGGCTCGTAAGACATATATATACAACCGAAACAGTCAAAGGGTTAATGACTGAAGGTTAGCCAAAGATTAATTATAAAATTCTATTCTGGTTTTATTATTTGCTTCCCTTTAGAACTTAACTTAAGGGTAGGTTCCCTATAGAACCTTTTTCTGTTTTCAAATATTAAAGCTTTATATACACAGAGTTTAAGTAAATCACATATTGTACTAATTTGTCTCTTGTTTATGTGAATTAGTAGTCTCTTACACTTAAATTTGTACTTACTCATTTCACACATTCAATCATGTGTCAGTAATTACTTGTAAAATATAGAAAATTGCATGCATGCATAAGCAGTATGACTGCAAGAATGGAATAAAAATTCTAGGTTCTTTTGTGATACATCAGTCATATTCTCCAAGAACACAGTCAAGAAAATTTAGTAATAGGTAGATTATATATAACAGGAATTCATTTTACCAATAAACCTGACAAGGCTATATGATAATCAGGTGGACCATACACTACCAGTGAAAAGTGAATTGGACTGTCAACATAACTTTAAACCTTCACAGATTAAAATCAGCCTTAATGGCTTTTCAATTTGACTATTATTTAACCAGTGATTTGCTTGTAACAGTTTTCTAAATTTTTAACCAGTGAATACGATGATCTTTCACATAAATTAACATAGTATTTGAATCCTAACCAGATCTAATTCATTTAAAAATCAATAGCATCTAGATTTTTAAATGAAGCACTAATGTATAATTTTTTTCATACATGGTTCCTCATCTCTTGTATTGTCATTGGTGTTTCTGCTCATTTTCAAAGGTTTATCAATAAAAGATTTATGGTGCCTTACTTAAAAGGCTATCCCAGACTTCATTTAATAAACTCTGGGATCACAGAGCTTTCAATAAGATGAAAGAGCTCTGTGTGATAATCTTTCCTGAATTCTTTGTAAAGTGACTTGTACAGAAGTGTAATGGAGTTGTTACTGAAAAGTGAAAAGCAAGATGGAGGCAGTGAGGTTAGAGAGCCAGCATAAAATGGAAAAAGTAAATTAGAGAATAGAAAGTAAGAATATAAAGGAGAAGGATAGTGGATGAATGCATTAGATTGGTAGGAGGGAGGGGGAGGAGTATCTCTCCTTAGCCTTCAAATGAAGAGGGGCTGCTGCTGAGGTATAACCAATCTGTAGAAAGTTGAACTGTTGCTATAGAAATTTTCCTCTTTGTGGGCTGTTTTAGATGTAGAGAAAAGAGAAACTACTTGTTAAAATGTTTACATACCCCAGTTGGAGGCTTAAGCCCCTACCACGTAAAACCCTCTTTCATGCTTTTCCTCCAGCCCTTCCTGCGATGATCCTTGCTTTCTTTCCAACCAAGATATATACACTCTTATTCATCCTATTCTGTTCCATCCTCCCTAAAAACCAAAGCAGACTCACCAATCCCTCCTCCATCCTCTGAAATATACTGTTTGTACAAATACAAATTTTATTTCTTCGCAATTTTACATAGAAGTGCAAGGAGAGCCACTGACATGCCATGGCAGTGAGGGCAGCTTAATCTAATGGCTTGTAGACTATGGACATAATATTGGAGAAATTGATTGAGTTTGACTTGTTTAAATATTGTTCAGATTACAATATGATAATATTACTTTGTTCAAATTATATTATGGTGATACTACATTGTAACAAGTGTTTAGTAGAATGGTAGTTAATAGTAAAAATTGAAATTATCTTAAGGAAAATAACATTTAGCATTTTTAAAAGTAATTTACAGAATGCATATTTAGTTTAGGGTGATTAGGTGGTGATATAATAGTATTATAATGGTAAAAATTGAAATTATCTTATAGGAAAATAACATTCAGCATTTTTGAAAGTAATATAATAGAACATGATAGTAAAAATGGAAATTATCTTAAAGGAAAATAATATTGAGTATTTTTTGAGTATGAGTATTTAGTTAAGGGTGAGTAGGTGGTTTTTGAGAAGTCTTAAAATAATTTTTAGACAAGGTTATTTTAGTATTTACTGGTAATGAATTCCAGATTCTGGGGCCCTTTATGTGCATAGAATTTTTACATAGGTTGATATGGACACGGGGTATATCAAAAAGTGATCTGTGCCTTGTGTTGTGGTCATGGGTCCTATTAAAGTTGGTGAGGAGAATTTTGAGCTGAGGGTTTTTATATTAGAGTGTAGAGTTCTATATATGTAGTAGGCACAAGAATAAGTGTGAATGTTCTTTATGGTGAGTAGTTTTAGGCTTTTGAATATTGGCAGAGTATGCTGTCTAGAGTGGGAATTTGTTATCATTCTGACTGAAGCCTTTTGCTGGGTTATGAGTGGTCTAAGGTGATTTACTGTTGTTGATCCCCATGCACAGATTCCATAGGTGAGATAAGGGTAGATGAGTGAGTGATATAGTGCAAGGAGAGCGTATCTTTGATATTATGCCTATTGTCTTTGAGATTTTCTTGGAAATTTGTTGTATATGTGTTTGGAATTTTAGGCTACTGTCAATGTGGATTCCTAGGAATTTTCCCTCTGTGAGTCTTGTGATGGGTGAACCATTGAGCGTTATGTTAAGTGGAACATTTGTGGCTCTGTTTCCAAACTGTATGAAGTAGGTCTTGTCAGTATTGAGAGTAAGCTTATTAGTCGTCATCCATGTTGATATTTTCTGTAATTCGGCATTGACGGTGTTGACTGGATTTGTGTGAGAGAAGACATACGTTGTGTCATCTGCAAATAATATTGGTTTGAGTAGTTGTGATGCATTCGGTAAGTCATTAATGTAAATAAGGAATAGGAGTGGACCCACGACACTTCCTTGATGGACTAAGACTGTAATTTGTTGCGTGGAAGAGGTCGCTCCATTTGTGTACACGTATTGGCTTCTGTTACTAAGGTATGACTTTAGGTAGTTAAGTGAGTGACCTCTAATACCATAGTGTGCTAATTTTGTGAGCAGTAAATCATGGTCTACTGTATCAAAAGCTTTGCGTAGGTCAATGAAGATTCCTAGTGGGACTTCTTTCTTCTCAAGTGCGGTGTATATTAACTCTAGCATGTGTATAATGGCATCATTTGTGCTCTTGTTGGTCCTGAATCCAAACTGACAGGGGTTAAGTATGTTGTGTGAGACAAGGTAGGAATAGATCTGTCTATGAATTAATTTTTCTAAGATTTTGGAAAGCAGTGGTAAATTAGATCTTGGTCTATAATTATTCAAGTCTGTTTGATCACCTCCTTTGTGTATCGGGGTGACCCTTGCTATTTTAAGAATTGCTGGGAAGGTAGAGGTTTCAATGGATTTATTAAAGAGTGTTGCAATAATTGGTGACAGTACCTGTGAGGCTTTTTTTGTACATAAAAGGTGGTAAGTTGTTTATGTCTCCTGTCTTGTTTTTAAGGGTGTTGATTATGAGCGAGACTTCTATTGGGTTTGTAGGAGCTAGGAATAGTGAATCCGGGTAGGTGTTGGTAAGGTAGTCTGTTGGATGGGTGTTCGAGCTTGGGATTTTACTTGCTAAATTCTTTCCTATGGTGGAGAAGAAAACATTAAGTCTGTTTGCTGTCTCAGTTGGTGAGAGTAGGGGTTCATCTGTTTTTGATAAGTTGATGGTATTGTTTTTGGATATCTTTTTATTTCCTAGAATTGCAGCTAGGGTTTTCCATGTCTTTTTCATATCACCTTTTATGTTATGTAGTCTGTTCTCATAATACAATTTTTTTGACCTTCTTATCAGGCTGGTAAGGATTGACGAGTAGCGTTTGTATTGTTCTCTAGTTATTGGACCCTTTCTGTATTGTTTTTCATATTGGTGCCTCTTGTTTATGGATTTAAGGATGCTGGGTGTTAGCCAGGGATTGTTAAGTCTCTTAGCTGTGATCTGTTTAGTTTTTTTCGGGCAATGTCTGTTATAGAGGTTGTGTGTTTTTTTTAAGAAAGTTCTTGATGCATTCATTAGTATCTGAATATGTTTCTAATTCATTAAGCCAGTCAATGTTCGTCATAGCTGATATAAAATTATTAACAGCTGACTCATTATGTAGTCTGAAGGTAACTTTTGCAATATCTTGGGGCAAAATGCCTAGGTTAGTTATGAATGAGAAAGGTAGGGTAGTGGTCTGTGGTGTTTTCTGTGATTATGCCTGATATTAGAGGGGATATAGTGTTAGTCCAGATGTGGTCTAGTAACGAGGTACTATTCTCGGAGATTCTTGTAGGTTTTGATAGTTGGTAGTAATAAGCAGTTGCTCATAGTGTTTGTGAATTCAGTTACCTGTGGGTCCTGGTCATGTAGGAGATTTATGTTGAAATCTCCTGTGAGCAGCAAATGATTTTTGTTAAGGCGTGAATCGATTATCAGGTTTCCTAGTTTTTCACTAAAGTGGCGGATGTTTGACTGTGGTACATGTAATCTGTAGATGTTTATCACTGTGAGGGGTTTTTGCAGGTCTTTTGATTTAAATTTAGCTATAATATATTCTCTATTTTTTCATAGTGGTTGTCTTGCATATTTTGATATCACCTGTTTACTGTGATCTTTTTGCATGCATATATATATATATATATATATATATATATATATATATATATATATATATATATAGTAATACATATTTTATGAAAAGAGGATAAATAAATATACAAGGTATGATATAGCACGTAAGGAAAGTAGTTTGTTGGATTATGTATTGGTGGATAAAAGGTTGATGAGTAGGCTTCAGGATGTACATGTTTATAGAGGGGCAACGGATATATCAGATCATTATTTGGTTGTAGCTACAGTTAGAGTAAAAGGTAGATGGGACAAAAGGAAAATGGCAACAGCAAGTAAAGAGAGGTAAAAGTGTATAAATTAAGGGAGGAGGAAGTTAGGGTGAGATATAAGCAACTATTGGCAGAAAGGTGGGCTAGTGCAAGTAGGAGTAGTGGGGGTTGAAGAGAGTTGGGATAGTTTTAAAATGCAGTATTAGAATGTGGGGCAGAAGTTTGTGGTTATAGGAGGGTGGGTGCAGGAGGAAAGAGGAGTGAGTGGTGGAATGAAGAAGTAAAGGGTGTGATAAAAGAGAAAAAGGTAGCTTATGAGAGGTTTTTACAAAACAGAAGTGTTAGTAGAAGAGCAGAGTATATGGAGAGTAAAAGAAAGGTGAAGAGAGTGGTGAGAGAGTGCAAAAGAAGAGCGGATGAAAGAATGGGAGAGGATCTGTCAAGAAATTTTGCTGAAAACAAGAAAAATTTTGGAGTGAGATAAACAAGGTAAGAAAGCCTAGGGAACGAATGGATTTGTCAGTTAAAAACAGAGTAGGGAGTTAGTAGATGGGGAGCTGGAGGTATTGGGTAGATGGCGGAATATTTTGAGGAACTTTTAAATGTCGATGAAAAGAGGGAGGCGATAATTTCATGTACTGGCCAGGGAGGTACAACATCGTTTAGGAGTGAAGAAGAGCAGGATGTGAGTGTGGGGAGGTGCGTGAGGCATTACGTAGAATGAAAGGGGTAAAGCAGCTGGAATTGACGGAATCATGACAGAAATGTTAAAAGCAGGGGGATATAGTGCTGGAGTGGTTGGTATTTTTGTTTAATAAATGTATGAAAGAGGGAAGGTACCTAGGGATTGGCAGCGAGCATGTATAGTTCCTTTATATAAAGGGAAGGGGATAAAAGAGAGTGTAAAAACTATAGGGGAATAAGTTTACTGAGTATACCAGGTAAAGTGTATGGCAGGGTTATTATTGAAAGAATTAGAGGTAAGACAGAGAGTAGGATTGCAGATGAGCAAGGAGGCTTTAGAGTGGGTAGGGGATGTGTAGATCAAGTGTTTACAGTGAAGCATATATGTGAACAGTATTTAGATAAAGGTAGAGAAGTTTTTATTGCATTTATGGATTTAGAAAAGGCATATGATAGAGTGGATAGGGGAGCAATGTGGCAAATGTTGCAAGTGTATGGAATAGGTAGTAAGTTACTGAAGGCTGTAAAGAGTTTTTATGAGGATAGTGAGGCTCAGGTTAGGGTGTGTAGGAGAGGAGATTACTTCCCGGTAAAAGTAGGTCTTAGACAGGGATGTGTAATGTCACCATGGTTGTTTAATATATTTATAGATGGGGTTGTAAAAGAAGTAAATGCTAGGGTGTTGGGGAGAGGGTGGGATTAAATTATGGAGAATTAAATGCAAAATGGGAGTTGACACAGTTACTTTTTGCTGATGATACTGTGCTTATGGGAGATTCTAAAGAAAAGTTGAAAAGGTTAGTGGACGAGTTTGGGAGAGTGTGAAAAGGTAGAAAGTTAAAAGTGAACATAGATAAGAGTAAGGTGATGAGGGTATCAAACGATTTAAATAAAGAAAAATTGGATACCACATTGGAGAGAGGGATTATGGAAGAAGTAAATGTTTTCAGATATTTGGGAGTTGACGTGTCAGCGGATGGGTTTATGAAGGATGAGGTTAACCATAGAATTGATGAAGGAAAAAGGTGAGTGGTGCATTGAGGTATCTGTGGAGACAAAAACGTTATCCATGGAGGCAAAGAAGGGAATGTACGAAAGTATAGTGGTACCAACACTCTTATATGGGTGTGAAGCATGGGTTGCAAATGCTGCAGCGAGAGGAGGCTGGAGGCAGTGGAGATGTCCTGTCTAAGGGCAATGTGTGGTGTAAATATTATGCAGAAAATTCGAATGTGGAAATTTGGAGAAGGTGTGGAGTTACTAAAAGTATTTGTCAGAGGGCTGAAGAGGGGTTGTTGAGGTGGTTTGGTCATTTAGAGAGAATGGATCAAAGTAGAATGACTTGGAGCGTATAAATCTGTAGGGAAGGAAGGCGGGGTAGGGGTCGTCCTAGAAAAGGTTGGAGGGAAGGGGTAAAGGAGGTTTTATGGGCGAGGGCTTAGACTTCCAGCAAGCATGTGTGAGCGTGTTAGATAGGAGTGAATGGAGACGAATGGTTTTGGGACATGACGATCTGTTGGAGTGTGAGCAGGGTAACATTTTGTGAAGGGATTCAGGGAAACCAGTTAATTGATTTAGTTGGACTTGAGTCCTGGAAATGGGAAGTACAATGCCTGCACTTTAAAGGAGGGTCTGAGATAGTGACAGCTGGGAGGGACTTTTCTCAGCTGTCGTATCTGAGCTCCTCTGCAAAGACAGTGATTATGTATGAGTGTGGTGAAAGTGTTGAATGATGATGAAAGTTTTTTCTTTTTGGGGATTTTCTTTCTTTTTGGGTCACCCTGCCTCGGTGGGAGACGGCCGACTTGTTGAAAAAAAAAAAAAAAAAAAAATGATTGTCATGGAAGTTGGTTGGGTTAAGAGTTCCAGGAGGTTTTTGAGGCGACTCTAAGTAGTTCTGAATACTGCTCACAAGGTCATTGTTAAAGGTCTCAACAGAGGAACACTCATAGGAATTATACCAGTCAGTCACATGTGCAACAAAGTCCTCATGTTGATCAGGGATAACATTAAAACGTTTCCGTTTGAATATTCCACCAGGAAGGATAGTATTACCTATATCTAGTGAGGTTAGCCTTGGGAAATGGTCTGATGATATATCTGATACAATGGTAGACTCACAGCTGGCAGAAGTAATGTTGAAGCCAAGACACAGATCAAGGATGCCTCCATAGATATGTGTGGGTTCAAGGTCACCTACAATTTGCATATTATCATGACTATTTAACAGTGACAACAGTTGGTTACCATTACGATTACCAAACTGTGAGCTTCCAATGCTTTTGTGTCTTGCATTATAATCTCCAATTATAAGAGTAGGCTCAGACTGAGCACAAGTTGGGAGCTCCAAGTAATTGAACTTATCAGCAGGAGCATACAAATTAAATATGTTGAGAGCAGAGTTCCCAATATAAATCCTAACACCATGGTATTGCAGTCCCTCTGTTTTCTTATGTGTGAGAAGTTGATGGGGAAGTGATTTTTTATTTCTATAGAACACAAGAGTTAGTAGATTTGAGGTTATATGCAACAAATGATGGCAATTTAGGGGGCTGGGATTTTTCAGGGACTCTGCACTCTTGTAGACACACAATATCAATGGGCTCGGTGGTTACTTTATGATGAAGGTCAGGAAGTCTTTTTCTAAGTGATGCAATATTCCAGCTAAAAATATTAAGTTTATGCGAGGACTGATCCATTATAGAAGTCCTGGAATCTGGCTTAGTCTCTCAGCATTCTACCTTTACACACCCTCCCAAACTCATCCACTAACCTTTGTAACTTTTCTTTACAATCTCCCATAAGCACAGTATCATCAGCAAAGAGTAACTGTGTCAACTCCCATTTTGTATTTGATTCCCGATAATTTAATCCCACCCCTCTTCCCAACACCCTAGCATTTACTTCTTTTACAACCCCATTTATAATATATTAGACAACCATGGTGACATTACACATCCCTGTCTAAGACCTACTTTTACCGGGAAGTAATCTCCCTCTCTCCTACACATCCTAACCTGAGCCTCACTGTATGCATAAAAACTCTTTACAGCATTTAGTAACTTACTACCTATTCCATACACTTGCAACATCAACATCAACAGCAACCACTCGGGGAGGTACTACCGTCCTACCAAGTGAGTGTAAAAAGGAAGCCTGTATTTGTTTTACATGATGGTAGGATTGCTGGTGTCTTTTTTCTGTCTCATAAACATGCAAGATTTCAGGTACGTCTTGCTACTTCTACATACTTACACTTAGATCACACTACACATGCATGTACATGTTTATGTATGCACACTCATCTGAGTTTTCTTTGATTTTATCTTAATTGTTTTTGTTGTTATTGTTTTTCCTTTCATATCCATGGGGAAGTGGAATAAGAATCCTTCCTCCCTTAGCTATGCGTGTTGTAAGAGTCAACTAAAATGCCGAGAACAATGGGCTTTTCCCGTATAGCTTACTAAAAAGAAAAAGAAGAAAACCCATACTGCATATTTAAATAAATTGCTGAAGTCTTCTGTAAATTTGTCTTAATTGTCAGTATTTATTTGTAACCTTTTTGGTGTCTGCATTAAAGATGCGTCGCCTGCTGTTGTCCCGTAAGAGTAAAGAGACAATCCAGCGACCCATTGAAAATGAAGTAGACTACCAGGAGGGAGTGCTCAGAGTGTCGGCACCGCAGTTCAACAAGGCCAATTACCCAGTTAAACTCAATTCTCGAATGACAGCTGGAGACCTTCTCACCAGGTACTAACATTTTATATTATTGAAAATCCTGCAATATCCATTAATAATATTGCTCACCAGACAAACAAAAAATTACCTATCCTTATTCTTTATTAGTAATGTTTTCTTGAAAACCTTTGACAGCCACCATATATACCAGACCTGTCTAGGCCAGGAAGTTCATAGCTTGTCAATAGTCCCCCATATTCTTCCAGTTGTATTTAAAATCTAAGCTTTTTTTTATTTAACACTGTAACTTTAGTGTGTAGACTCTTCACTGGAGGAGTGGTTATTGACCTGGCCAATAATCCTGAGATTGATTCACACTAAAAAGGCAGTGTTAGTTTTTAGAGTACAGTATAACCATATCCCTAACAATTTGTCACAAAATCCCAACTGGTTCCCACATCAGGTTTGAAGCAATGAAATGGAGGGTAGCTCAAATTCCTTGGGAAAAATAGCACTTATCATTATCAAAGTAGCCATTGGAAAGGATTACATATTGTTCTTATTTATTTTAATCAAGGGAAGAATCAAACTTATGGGGATTAAATAGCACCTGGAGAATGGGAGGCATTGAGGTTTGATCCAAGGAAGTGAAGGATAAGTCCAGTTTGTTGGATCAAAACCCCCTTACCAGCATTGAGGCATCTTTCCTGAAGGGTTTACATATGATTAACAATCAAATGGAACTCCCTTAATCATACTGGTTTCACAGGTTCATCGAGGAGCTGACACTTCTGCCAGAGAACCCTAGACGTGTGGAGGGTCGACGAGAACTGCAGTACAAGAGGGTGGCCATAGGCAATGGTTCCCCACCCTCTACAACTTTGTTACAAAATACTTCAACACCTCATTTTCTCTCATGCCTGCTTACTGGCTCACTAAAGAACACAGTCCAGCAACATGCTCTGCATGAGATAGGTGGAAATATTGGTAAGAACAACTTTACAATGTTCATGATTGTGATGAAACACAAAACTGGCTGTTCCCAAGTTCATGTTTTATATTTTCTATCATACATTTTTTATTATACCTCTTATTTGTTTATGAATTGTAGTTCTCTTTCAGTGGATTCTGTCTCATTAACTATGCTTTAAACAGGAGATCGTCGGCTGGATCCAAATGCCAAGCTTTTGGCAATATACCAGGACAACCCCAATGCAGAGTTTGTGGTGAAGTGCCACCACAAAGGTGGTCAGATTTCAAGAAGAAACTCATAGTAATCACTGACTAATACAAAACATAAATAATCTTCAAACTCACAAGTGTTCCTTACAGTGTCTCCAGATCTGGAGAATGTTAATATGAGATTGTGAGAAGTGCTCAAAGTCTTGACATTTATTTTTTTGAACACAGCAGCCATATCCTACCAAGGAAGAGTAACTTAGAAAAAGGAAACACAATCATCATCATTCATTCAATAGGTGTCTTGCCAGAAGTACAAGGAACAACAATTGAAATGACCCTATGAACTGCAACATCCTCACTCCCTCCAGGGTGAAGGCACTACTTCCCACCTTTAGGCATTGAGTCCAGCTAGCTGGTTTCCTAGAATCCCTATATAAATATTACCTTGCTCACACTCCAGTAGCATATCAAGCCAAAACATCCACTTGTTTCCACTCTGATCTAACATGGTCACAAAAGCCTGCTGGTAATCAAGTCTCTTGAATTCAAAACCTCCATTACAACCTTCCCTCAAACTCTTCCTTGGATGGCCCATACCCTCCTTTCCACCTTTTTACTCATCCTATTCTGATACATCCTCTCTAAATGCCCAAACCACATCAACACCCACACCTCAGCACTCTGAATTATACATTTCGTAACCCCACATTATTTTCTAATTTCTTTAAGAAACTAAAACTGATTTTTTTTTTTTTTAGAGTCAGCAACTTTTATGTTTATAGATACTGATTCAGCACGAACAAAATATCTGAAAGCCTCCGACAAATTAAATATTACTGTACATAGCCATAATAAAGAAGGTGGGTAACAGTTATAAAAGTGTTAGCACTTAAGGAAAAATGTTTCAACAATACATCATATTGCTGAATAACATTATAATGTTTGCAGACATATGCATACTGTTCTTTATGCTTTAAGATTATTATTACATTGATTCATAGCACTTATTAACCAATTGCTAGTCAGAATTGTGTGTCTTGTTGTGTCAGGTAAACCTAATCATCAGATGTGCTCAGTGTAATCATGAAGTGTTACTCATGTTTGAACTTGCATATGCTTGACCCACAGGCATTCTTGAATGAGGTTTCATATCTTTAGTGTACAGTTAGTCTCTTGTTTTATCTATTTAAAGTATTAATGACTGCTTATGGTTATCTACTTGTACTCATGTAAAATATAATTGCTCACAGACCTAAGAAATTATGGGAGCTACTGTTTCACTATAGCAATGGTATGTACATATATATAGTACATATACAGTGGTACCACGAGTTTCGTACTGCTCCCAACTTGAACAATTATGTAAGTGTATTATTGTAAGTGCTTTTGTAAGTGTATTTTTGGGGTCTGAAACGGACTAATCTAATTTACATTATTCCTTATGGGAACAAATTAGTTCGGTGACAGCACTTGAACAGCCTTCTGGAAAGAAATAAAGTATGAAACTCAGGGTACCACTGTATATACGTATACAGTGGTACCTCGAGTTACGATATTTTTTCGTTCGAGAATGCTGTTCAAGTGCCATTACCAAACGAATTTATCCCCATAAGGAATAATGTAAAATAGACTAGTCCTTTTACACCCCCAAAAATATACCTACAAAAGCATTTAAAAAAATAAACTTACATAAAAGGGCGATTTTGGGGACCATCATAACTCGAGGTACCACTGTATATATATATACAGTGGTACCTCAGTATACATCCTGTTTGGAGGCGAAAATTTTTGCTTGGTATACGACCTTTGTTTGGAATACAACTCATGTGCTAGAACTTGTATGGGTCAGAATGAGTCACAACACCACGCGCCACCCTTGTATACCTCTCTCAGTGTGAGGGGCACAGGTAAGAGCTGACCACTGAGGAGCTGAAGGAACTTGAGAAGGAGGAGCACAAGACTAAGATGGATGCACTCTCCTCAGGCTCGGAAGAGGAGATAGAGGAAGCCCCTACTTCATTAATCAAGGAAATCTCTGCCAAATGGATGGACGTCAAAAACTTTGCAGAGAAGTACCACCCCAACAAAGCCCAAACAAGCCGTAATAGCATTGTCTGGAATGACCAGATAATGTCACATTTCCGAAACATCCTGGGGAGAAGGCAGAAGCAAAGTTCTTTGGACAGATGTTTAGTAAAAGTCAAACCTGGTGAGGTTCAACCAGGTCCAAATAGTAAAAAGAGACAGAAAAGAGAAGTGGACTCTCCATCCAAACAATAACATTTCCTCCTCCTCCCTTCTCAGCACTATTCTAGTAGGCACTCGACTCTTTTCAGCAAAGTAAAGTGAGGTTAAATTTGCATTTATTTCATCTAATTCTTTTGTATTTATGTATGTATTTTAGTATTAAGCAGTGTTTAAATTATTTTATACAACCCCATCAATGTATAATATGCCAATAACAATAGGATTTTTTTCATGGGAACGGAGTAATTGTTTTCCCTATATTTCTTATGGGAAAATTCATTTGGTATACATCCTGTTTGGTATAAGTGCAAGGTCTTGGAACGGATTAAGGACATATACCGAGGTACCACTGTATATATACATATTTTTTTTTCAACAAGTCGGCTGTCTCCCACCGAGGCAGGGTGACCCAAAAAGAAAATACTTTCATCATCATTCAACACTTTCACCTCACTCATACATAATCACTGTCTTTGCAGAGGAGCTCAGATACGACAGTTTAGAAGTCTCTCCAAACTGCCAATATCCCAAACCCCTCCTTAAAGTGCAGGCACTGTACTTCCCATTTCCAGGACTCAAGTCTGGCTAACTGGTTTCCCAGAATCCCTTCACTAAATATTACCCTGCTCACATTCCAACAGCTTGTCAGGTCCCAAAAACCATTCGTCTCCATTCACTCCTAACACACTCACGCACGCTTGCTGGAAGTCCAAGCCCCTTGCCCACAAAACCTCCTTTACCCCTTCCCTCCAACCTTTTCGAGGATGACCCCTACCCTGCCTTCCTTCCCCTACAGATTTATACGCTCTAAACATACCACGCACGGTTTTCTTCTTTTTCTTTTTAGTAAGCTATACGGGAAACGGGGTTACTAGCCCATTGTTCCCAGCATTTTAGTTGACTTTTACAACATGCATAGCTTACGGAGGAAAGATTCTTATTCCACTTCCCCATGGATATGAAAGGAAAAGCAATAAGAAAAAGAACTAAGGTAAAATCAAAAGAAAACTCAGATGAGTGTGTATACATAAACGTGTACATGCATGTGTAGTGTGATCTAAGTGTAAGTAGCAAGATGTACATGAAATCTTGCATATTTTCTTCTTCTTTCTTTCAACACGTCGGCCGTTTCCCACCAAAGCAGGGTGGCCCAAAAGGAAAAACGAAAGTTTCTTCTTTTACATTTAGTAATATATACAGGAGAAGGGGTTACTAGCTAGCCTGCTCCCGGCATTTTAGTCGCCTCTTACGACACGCATGGCTTACGGAGAAAGAATTCTGTTCCACTTCCCCATGGAGATATGAGGAAATAAGAACAAGAACTAGTAAGAAAATAGAAGAAAACCCAGAGAGGTGTGTATATACAGTGGTACCTCGAGTTACGATGGTCCCCAAAATCACCCTTTTATGCAAGTTTATTTTTTTAAATGCTTTTGTAGGTATATTTTTGGGGGTGTAAAAGGACTAGTCTATTTTACATTATTCCTTATGGGGATAAATTCGTTTGGTAATGGCACTTGAACAGCATTCTCGAACGAAAAAATATCGTAACTCGAGGTACCACTGTATATATATGCTTGTACATGAATGTGTAGTGTGACCTAAGTGTAAGTAGAAGTAACAAGACATACCTGAAATCTTGAATATTTATGAGACAGAAAAAAAAGACACCAGCAATCCTACCATCATGTAAAACAAAATACAGGCTTTCTTTTTACACTCACTTGGTAGGATGGTAGTACCTCCCCCAAGTGGTTGCTATCTACCAACTTACTACCTATATATATATATATATATATTTTTTTTCTTTCAACACGTCGGCCGTTTTCCACCGAGGCAGGGTGACCCAAAAAGAAAGAAAAAACTTTCATCATTCAACACTTTCACCATCATTCATACATAATCACTGTCTTTGCAGAGGCGCTCAGATACGACAGTTTAAAAGTCCCTCAAAACTGCCTATGTCCAAACCCCCTCCTTTAAAGTGCAGGCATTGTACTTTCCAGGACTCAAGTCCGGCTAACCAGTTTCCCTGAATCCCTTCACAAAATATTACCCTGCTCACACTCTCAACAGCTTGTCAGGTCCAAAAAACCATTTGTCTCCATTCATTCCTATCTAACACTCATGCATGCTTGCTGGAAGTCCAAGCCCCTTGCCCACAAAACTTTCTTTACCCCCTCCCTCCAACCTTTTTGAGGACAACCCCTACCCCGCCTTCCTTCCCCTACAGATTTATACACTCTCCAAGTCATTCTACTTTGTTCCATTTTCTCTAAATGACCAAACCACTTCAACAACCTCTCTTCAGCCCTCTAATACTTTTAGCAACTCCACACCTCCTCCTAGTTTCCACACTCCAAATTCTCTGCATAATATTTACACCACACATTGCCTTTAGACAGGACATCTCCACTGCCCCCAGCCACCTACTCGCTGCAGCATTTACAGTGCAAGCTTCACACCCATATAAGAGTGTTGGTACCACTATACTCTCGTACATTCCCTTCTTTGCTTCCATGGATAACGTTTCTTGTCTTCACAGATACCTCAACACACCACTCGCCTTTTTTCCTTCATCAATTCTATGGTTAACCTTATCCTTCATAAACCCATCTGCTGACAAGTCAACTCCCAAAATCTGAAAACATTCACTTCTTCCTTACTCCCTATCTCCAATGTGATATCCAATTTTTCTTTATCTAAATCGTTTGATACCCTCATCACCTTACTCTTATCTATGTTCACTTTCAACTTTCTACCTTTACACACCCTCCCAAACTCGTCCACTAACCTTTGCAACTTTTCTTTAAAATCTCCCAAAAGCACAGTATCATCAGCAAAAAGTAACTGTGTCAACTCCCATTTTGTATTTGATTCCCGATAATTTAATCCCACCCCTCTCCCCAACACCCTAGTATTTACTTCTTTACAACCCATCTATAAATATATTAAACAACCATGGTGACATTACACATCCCTGTCTAAGACCTACTTTTACCGGGAAGTAATCTCCCATGTAATCTTCTTGTACATCCATGTGTAGTGTGACCTAAGTGTAAGTAGAAAGACACCAGCAATCCTGTGAGCATGTAAAACAAGTACAGGCTTCATTTTTACACTCACTTGGCAGGACGGTAGTACCTCCCTAGGCAGTTACTGTCTACCAACCTACTACCTAAACACGCATTACTTACCTTAAAATATTTTCATCCTTAGCTTATAGTGAGTGGTGAATATATTTATTGTAGTTTGAATAAATGAAAACCACTGTATTAGCAAAACACCATAAAGTAAAGCACTGTAAAGCAGGGCCCTCCTGTACCAGCAAGCTGTAGATCATAAAAAACACAAAAGTAATTGGAAATTTTATACATGCAAAAAGTCTGAATAGTTTCCAAATTACCATTTTTGTTTTTATCATCTATAACATGGTTATATTATAATTATAGATCAAAAGTACATACAGGTGCGCCCTGCCTTACAGCGCTTCGCTTTATAGTGTTTCGCTAATGCAGCGGCTTTCAATTATACCCATTCTTCAATTATTCAGATTACCTACAATAAACATATTCACCACTCACTGAAAGCTAAGGATGAAAATATTTTAAGGTACGTAATGTGTGTACTGTACAGTATATGCATTTTTTAGGTCTAGCTCTATTGCTTACTTAAAATATGTTAGTGTAAACATGTTAACAGGCTTTTATATGCATCTGAAAGTGAAAAAAGGCTATGAATTGCTTTACAGCAGTAGCCCGGAACCTAACCTGCTGCATAAGCAAGGCCCTCCTGTAATACAAAAACTGATGAATAAGACACATGCAATATTCGGTTATCTTTATGTGAGAGATATTTTGCCTACCAGGTCTTTTATCAATGTAATACAGAGACATGAGAAGTGGAACTAGTAGAGCAACAAAGCAGCAGTAGTGGTTACATCAGCATGGGTGGGGCCTGCTGTACGTATATCATTATAAAATGTAGTACAACTCAATTGCTAAATCTCTGGCCCACCTTGAAAACTGAGAAGACTACAGCTCTATGGACACTGGAACCTTAGGAACACAACCTATTGCACACAAGAAGGATGAATCTACCACAATACTGTAACCTATGAATCTTAATCTAACCCAAACTCAACACACAAGCCAGAGAAACACTGCAAGAGGCCTGCTTACCTACACTAAGCAGTGAATGACCTATACAAGTTTAGCACTGGTTTTTAACATAATTACCCTTGCTACAGCTACTATGTACCAAAGTTATGCATGTACAATTCATTGTAGACTAAGGCTATGGCACTGAACACATTTTGGAAAATGTTATAATTTTAATGAAGGCTAAGAGACTGAACACCTTAAAATTACATCTACTGCCTCATCACTCTACTATTTTCACCTCGCTGTTTTTACTACTATAAAAGGCTCCTCATATCTATTAGATTGGTAAAGCCCCTAGTGAGCAAAAAAGTCTCAAAAAAGATACTCAGGTGTTGTTGCCCATGTGCCTAATTCATCAACTATATTATGATTATTATATTCTTAAAATAGCTCAAAATCAAAATGGCTATAGAGTTGTCCTGATCAACACAGCTATACGGTGTTGGTCAACATTTCTATAGTGTTGTTTTGGTCATTTTAGTTAACATAATTATCTATAAGATCTGTATCACACATGTATTCTTCATAATTTTGGTTTCCTGAATGAACCAACAAATTAAGGTAGCTGTAAAATGAGGAATGTTCTTCTACCTGCCAGAGTATCAGTACATAATCAAATATCCTGCATCTTCAGAGTTTGTATATTTTTGTACAAGTCACGTGTGCAAGTGCAGTTGTGGTTGAGAGGGTCGAGTCTATTCTTGGCTTCGGGCACTGCAAAATAAGGAAAAGATCACAAATTAATTGCAAATTTCTCTCACTGTAAAGAATGTTGTAATTTTCAGAGAGTTTTTTGCTTGTTGAAATCATAATTGCTCATAATTATTGTATATAACTGCATTCACTCAGTTTCTCTGTACATTTTTACTTTTCTATATGTTAGTTTCATCTAAATGTAATTTGTTTTATATTGTCTTCAGTGTCTATTTCTCATTTATGAATACCTTATTGTATATGTAATAATTATCTTGTGTATAGTTTATATGCTCTTGTATACCTCTGTTAATTAACTTACCTGTACAGTGGAGTACATATGCAACAATGTACAATCTTCCTCTGTAAGAAATGGTTCTACTACGAATGTATTGTATATAAAACATGCTATACATAAATTTAAAGAAATTGTTTTGTTTGCCTATTGATTCTGAACAGAAAAATAAGAATATTCCGATATCAATGGGAGGTTCCTTGATGCTGGTGAGAGGCTTTTGATCCAAGGAAGTGGGCCTGTGCTTTCCTTCCAATCCTCCAGGCACTGTATGACCCATATGAGTTTAGTGCTCTCCATGAAATAATTAAAATAATATCAATGATTATGTGTGAATGATGGTGAAAGTGTTTCTTTTTTGGGTCACCCTGCCTCGGTAGGAGACGGCTGACGTTTTGAAAAAAAAAATCAATGACAATTCATAAAGTTCACATGTCATTGTTCAATTATTCTTAGTATGCAGTATGTACTCTACTGAATTCACAAAAAAACAAACCCACATATGTCATTCAGTGTCGATGGTACGTCCCCATGAGAGGTAATTAGGTTTGATCCAAAGCGAAGGACAGCTTCAATTCATTGGATCAAGAGCCTTTAACTAGCATTAAAATAAGTGTCGATTGCTTAAAGATCTGACATGCAAACTAATGAATTCAATAATGAGGCTCAGTGGGCCACCACTGGAGGAGTGTCTGGTTTTACCGAGACAGTCCAAGTTTTTTTCTGAGCGCTGTGCAGTGTCATATAAAATTCTATAAGATCTCACTGTTACAATCGCAGATTACATGACTTTATGGAATGATGGGCCTCCCAACTACATTTTATTGGGGGTCCCAGTTCTTTTAAAAAATGGGATTCCTATTGATGACACTAAAATATCAACCTAATAACTGCCTTCATGAGGAGTGCTAAACCCACAAGGGTCATACAGCACCTGGGAAATGGGAGCTTTTCAGGTTTAATCCAAGGAAAGGGAGGGCAGGTCCAATTCTAACATCAAGGAACCTCCTTTGAGGGGTATCAACCTAATAGAATTACAGTAAACCCTTGCTATAACAGACCTCAATACCTGGAGTTTACCTGGAGAGAGTTCCAGGGGTCAACGCCCCTGCGGCCCGGTCTGTGACCAGGCCTCATGTTGCATCAGAGCCTGATCAACCAGGCTGTTACTGCTGACCGCACGCAGTCCAACGTACGAACAACAGCCTGGCTGGTCAGGCACCGACTTTAGGTGCCTGTCCAGTGCCTGCTTGAAGACAGCCAGGGGTCTATTGGTAATCCCCCTTATGTATGCTGGGAGGCAGTTGAACAGTCTTGGGCCCCTGACACTTATTGTGTTGTCTCTCAACGTGCTAGTGGCACCCCTGCTTTTCATTGGGGGGATGTTACATCGTTTGCCAAGTCTTTTGCTTTCGTAGGAAGTGACTCTCGTGTGCAAGTTTGGTACTAATCCCTCTAGGATTTTCCACATGTATATAATAATGTATCTCTCCAGGGAGTACAGGTTTAGGAACTTCAAGCGTTCCCAGTAATTGAGGTTGTTTGTTGCAGTTATGCGTGCCGTGAAGGTTCTCTGTACATTTTCTAGGTCATCAATTTCACCTGCCTTGAAAGGTGCAGTTAGTATGCAGCAATATTCCATCCTGTCATTTTTCTGGCAGATGCGATTGCTACAGTGTTATGGTCCTTGAAGGTGAGATCCTCTGTCATGATCACTCCCAGGTCTTTGACATTATTTTTTCACTCTATTGTGTGGTTGGAATTTGTTTTATACTCCGATGAGAATTTAATTTCTTCACGTTTTCCATATCGGAGTATTTGAAATTTCTCATCAATGAACTTCATATTGTTTTCCGCAGCCCATTTAAAGATTTGGTTGATGTCTGCTTGGAGTCTTGCAGTGTCTTCAATGGTGGACACTGTCATGCAGATTCGGGTGTCATCTGCAAAGGAAGACATGGCACTGTGGCTGATATCCCTGTCTATGTCCGATATAAGGATGAGGAACAGGATGGGAGCGAGTACTGTGCCTTGTGGAATAGAGCTTTTCACCGTAGCCGCCTCAGACTTTACTCTGTTGACTACTACTCTTTGTGTTCTACTTGTTAGGAAATTATAGATCCATCTACCAACTTTTCCTGTTATTCCTTTATCACGCATTTTGTGTGCTATCACACCATGGTCACACTTATCAAAGGCTTTTGCAAAGTCTGTGTATATAACATCTGCATTCTGTGTGTCCTCTAGAGCATCCAGGACCTTGTCGTAGTGGTCCAGTAGTTGGGATAGACAGACTTTTTAAATAGTGGACAAAATCCACTAGATATATTGTATTTTTAACTCCATTGTTTTCAATGTTCATTGCAATATATCTGTAAACTGTTTGTATACTACTATATTAGGTTACAGTAGAGTACCTCAGTACTGTTTATACATTTTTTTTTTTTTTTTTTACATTATTCTGAGTTGACAGACACTCGGACAATCCCCCCCTATTATTGTGTTATACTGAGGCCTTACTGTATTTGAGAGCTACAGCTATAGGGTTTACCACATTTTATATTAATATTCCCCTCACAGGAGGTGGCTTTGATGCTGGTGAGGGACTCCTGATCCAAGAAACTGGACTTGTCTCCCCCTTCCTTGGATTGAACCTGAATGCCTCACATTCCCCATGAACTACATGACTCCAACGGGCTTAGCCCTTTCCCCTCCCCTCCCCAATTAAAATACATAAATTTTTTTATTCACATTAATTTTTTTGACATTTTTATTATTACAATCGTGGGAAGTAATGACCACACAGAGGTCATACAGTGCCTAAAACAATGAGAGCCAATCAGGCTCAATCCGAGGAAAGAAAGGTCAGGTTCAATTCCTTGGCTCAAGAGCCTCTCACTGGCATCAAGAAACCACTGATGAATAAGACATGTGCAACACCTAAGTATCTTTATTGTTTAAACATTTCACCTGAGCTGCAGGCATCATCAGTCAAATACAGGGTACAATCCAGGAAACAGACAAAATGGAGAGGTAGTCTGATGTAGTCTACTTCATTTGTACCCAGGACTGCAGTTCATCCCTATATTCAACTGATGAAGCCTTTAGTGCAGGCGAAACATTTTATCAATAAAGATACAGTGGTACCTCGAGTTACGATGGTCCCCAAAATCGCCCTTTTATGTAAGTTTATTTTTTTAAATGCTTTTGTAAGTATATTTTTGGGGGTGTAAAAGGACTAGTCTATTTTACATTATTCCTTATGGGGATAAATTCGTTTGGTAATGGCACTTGAACAGCATTCTCGAACGAAAAAATATCGTAACTCGAGGTACCACTGTACCTAGTTTACAGAAGGAATATGAGAGTGAATATAAAAAGTGGAAATTAACAGAGAACATAGGAAAGAGCAAGGTGCTTAGAATAACAAAAAAAACAAAAATGCAATGAAAGATTGGATATCAGATTGGAGGAAGGGAGTATGAAGTAAAGATGTTCAGATATCTGGTAGTGAAATTGTTAGCAGATGAGTCTACGAAAGATGACGTAAACAGCAGAATTGATGAGAGGATGAAAGGGAAGGGAAGGTGGGTGGTGTGTTAAGGTATCTATGGAAACAAAGAACATTATCCATGGAGGCAAACAGGAAAATGTGCCAGAGTATAGTGGTGCCAACATTGTTATATGGGTGTGAAGCATGGGTTTCAAAAACTGTAGAAACGAGGAGGCTGGAGGCTTAAGAGATGTTGTGTTTGTGGACAATGTGTGGTGTGAATAATATACAGAGAATTCAGAGTGTACAGATTAAGTGTGGAGTTGCCAAAAGTATAATTCAGAGGAGGTAGTGCTGAAGAGGTTTGGGCATTTAGAGGAAGAAACAAAACAGAATGACTATGAGGGTATATAAATCTAGAGTGAAAGGAAAAAAGGGTAGCGGTCATCCAAGAAAAGGTTGGAGGCAGAGGTCAAAGGAGGTTTAGAGTCATAGGAGTGTGAACATCCAACAGCCTTGTGTAAGCACATTATTTTGGAGTGGGTAGAGGTGGGAAGTATAGTGGAACTTCTGTTTACGAGTTTAATCCATTCCGTGACCTAGCTCGTAACCTAATCTGCTCGTATGCTGAGTCAATTTTCCTCATTTAAATTAATTGAAATGCCATTAATCTGTTCCAGCGGAATTCCTGCTCTCAGGAGGCAGGACAAAAATACTTCAATATGACGCTAATATCAACTCTACGGCATATTTATCTATCACAATTCATCTAATATGGCATAATAAACAATATAATTAACATAGAAACATGAATGAATAAATAAAATAGGTCATAATATGGCGAGTGGCGGTGGCGGCGTCCATTCCCTCTTCTGCTGATTATATCTTCCCATGTTTTTATTATAAGAGAAAATGGAGTGTTTGTGAGGCTAACTGCACTAGTTTCATAAATAAGAAATATTATATAAAAACATAATAGAGAATGTAAAGAACTAAAGTGGCACTTGAGGTGTGCTCAAGGCAAATTCCCTTAAGGAAAAGGAGAAGATGTAAACTAGAAAGAGAGAGGCGCTCCCTATACATGCGAAGGCAAAGAATAACAGAGCGGCTACAAGAGGCCAATATATCTGAAATACATAGGGAGACACAGTTAGTTAGTTAGTTTAATATCTTTATTATGCACCCCATACCCATCCTGTGGGTGGTAGTCAAAAGATTACAGAGGTACATAATTGGTCCATTGACTGGACTCCAAAGTTTTGATAGCTGAACAAGTTACAGCAGTAACGAACTAGATCTGGTCACAATTATGACAAGTTACAAAGGTAATGAGCTCCAGGTAGAGCTGGTCACACTCATGACAAGTTACAAAGGTAATGAACTAGAGCTGGTCACAAAGGTAATGAGCTCCAGGTAGAGCTGGTTACAATCATGACAAGTTACAAAGGTAATGAATCATAATCACATCATATATAGTTACAATCATGAACAAATTACACATACACACACATATATACATACACACACAGTAGGGACGCCGCGTGGGCTAGTCACAACTTGTAGGGATCTGTGAATATAAGTGTTTTTGAGGGCTACCCAAGGGTAATGCAGGGGTTATCAAGTGTGTCAGGGTAGTGAACAACCCTTGAAGCGATTTACGAGTTGCCCTGAGCCACATAAGTGTGGGGAGAGCCATAATTTTATAAGTGAACTAGAAATAAATATTTGGTGGCGGGGTCAGAGTGGGCCTAGTGTGCTCCAGGCGACGTTGCCACGTGTGTCACCCTAGATAATAAAGTGAAATAAATATGTGACAAGTGAAAGAAATACAGTGAATAGGTTATATTATATATCGACAAGAAACGAAAGTGGATATAATATAGTAGAAAAGGGCGAGCAGACAGGTGAATCATAGAATACATTAACTGGTAGATCAGGTGTGTCAGGTCAGGCCAGGTAGAGGAGCACTGTAGACTACATGTTACTCGCAGACCCCACATACACACTCATACACCATAACACAATTTCACCACTACTTTTCACACAATAAATCCACACACATATAGTTCCACACACACACACACACATACACACATACACACACACACACACACATCAGTCCCCATGTCCCCACCCCAGCAACCAAAAACCCACCATCACAGCTACCCCCCACCCCTACCACAAACTCCACCCCACCAACCCATACCCCAACCATACAATCCCCCCCACCCATGCTGCAACCTCCTATGGGCACCCTGCCCCCCCCAACCCACCAAGATCTCCCCAGGGCCACAGTATTGGAAACAAGGTTGAAGGTTTGGTACACAAACGCGGATGGAATTACGAATAAGTATGAAGAGTGGAACGAAAGAATAGGTGAGGTGTCCCCAGACATCATAGCTGTCACAGAAACTAAACTAAATGAGACAGTAACAGATGCAATCTTCCCACAGGTATATCAGATCCTGAGGAAAGATAGAAGGAGCAGGAGGGAGGAGGGGTCGCACTGCTTGTAAGGAACCGTTGGAGATTTGAGGAAATGGAAGGAATGGAGGTGTGTAGAGAAAGGGACTTCATAGTAGGTACCATCCAGTCTGGGAAGCACAAGAGTCATTGCAGTGATGTATAACCCACCACAGAACTGCAGGAGGCCAGGTGAGGAATATGATGAGAACAACAGAGCGATGGTGGACACTCTGGCGGAGGTGGCAAGAAAAGCGCACATGAGCAGAGCGAAGCTACTGGTCATGGGCGATTTCAACCACAGGGAGATCGACTGGGAGAACCAAGAACCACGTGGGGGTCCAGAAACTTGGAGAGCCAAGATGATGGACGTGGTACTGGAAAACCTGATGCACCAACATGTCAGGGACACGACCAGAGTGAGAGGAGAAGATGAACCAGCAAGACTGGACCTTGTATTCACCCTGAACAGCTCAGATATTGAAGACATAACACACGAGAGCCCCCTGGGAGCCAGTGACCATATGGTGCTGAGCTTTGAGTACATTGTAGAGCTACAGGTGGAGAGGGAAAACAGTACTGAAAGAGACAAACCAGACTTTAAAAGAGGAAACTACACGGGCACGAGGAATTTCCTGCAGGAGGTTCAGTGGGAAAGGGAAATGGAAGGACAGACAATGAATGAAATGATGGAATACATAGGGGAAAAGTGCAAGGAGGCAGAGGAACGGTTTATACCCAGAGGAAAAAGATTAAACGGGAAGGCCAGAAAGAGCCCCTGGTTTACCCAAAGGTGCAGGGAGGCAAAGACTCAAAGTGTCAGAGAATGGAAAAGGTACAGAAGGCAAAGAACCCAAGTAAACAAAGAGATTAGTAGAAGACCTAGAAACGAGTATGCACAGGTACGGAGGGAGGCCCAGAAACAGTACGAAAACAACATAGCATCGAAAGTTAAGTCCGACACGAAACTGATGTACAGTCACATCAGAAGGAAGACAACAGTCAAGGACCAGGTGATAAGGCTGAGGAGAGAAGATGGGGAACTCACAAGTAACGATCAAGAGGTATGTGAGGAGCTCAACTTGAGGTTTAAGGAAGTATTCACAGTGGAGGAAGGAAGGCAGCTGAGTAGACAGGACGGGGTGCGTCACCAACAAGGAATGTATCAAGTGCTGGAGGGCATACACACAACTGAGGAGGAGGTGAAGCAGTTACTCAGTGACCTTGATACCTCAAAGGCGATGGGTCCGGACAATATCTCCCCGTGGGTTCTTCGGGAAGGAGCTGAGGTACTGAGTGTGCCACTTACCATAATATTCAACACATCCCTTGAAACTGGGCAGCTACCTGAGGTATGGAAGAAGGCCAACGTAGTCCCCATCTTTAAAAAAGGAGACAAAAGAGGCACTAAACTATAGACCGGTGTCACTTACGTGTATAATGTGCAAAGTCATGGAGAAAATCATCAGGAAAAGAATGGTGGAGCACCTCAAGCTGAACAGGATAATAAACACCAGTCAGCAGTGATTCCGGGAAGGCAAATCCTGTGTAACAAACCTCCTAGAGTTCTATGATAAAGTAACAGAGGTAAGGCAAGAGAGAGAAGGGTGGGTTGATTGCATTTTCCTGGACTGCAGGAAGGCCTTCGACACAGTTCCTCACATGAGATTAGTAAAGAAGTTGGAAGAACAAGCATGTATAACAGGAAGGGCACTGGAATGGATCAGGGAATACCTCACAGGGAGGTAACAACGGGTCATGGTGCGTGATGAGGTATCACAGTGGGCGCCTGTGACGAGCGGTGTACCGCAGGGGTCAGTCCTAGGACCAGTGTTATTCTTGGTATATGTAAATGACATGACGGACGGGATAGACTCAGAAGTGTCTCTGTTCGCAGATGATGTGAAATTAATGAGGAGAATCACATCGGAAGAGGACCAAGCAGGACTTCAAACAGACCTGGACAAGCTTGACATCTGGTCTAGCAACTGGCTTCTCGAATTCAATCCCACCAAATGCAAAGTCATGAAGATCGGAGAAGGGCAAAGAAGACCGCTGACAGAGTACAGGCTAGGCGGACAAAGGCTACAAACCTCGGCAAAGGAGAAAGACCTTGGGGTGAGTATAACGCCAAACACGTCTCCGGAGGCACACATCAACCAGATAACTGGGGCAGCATATGGGTGACTGGCAAACCTAAGATTAGCGTTCCGTCACCTTAACAAGGAATCGTTCAAGACACTGTACACCGTGTACGTCAGGCCCATACTAGAATATGCAGCACCAGTCTGGAACCCACACCTGGTCAAGCACGTAAAGAAACTAGAGAAAGCGCAAAGGTTTGCGACAAGGTTAGTTCCACAACTCAGGGGTCTGTCCTATGAAGAAAGGTTGAGGGAAATAGGACTAACAACACTGAGGAAAGAAGGGTCAGAGGAGACATGATAACGACATACAAAATACTGCGGGGAATCGACAAGGTAGACAGTGACAGGATGTTCCAGAGAGGGAACACAGAAACAAGGGGACACAACTGGAAGCTGAAGACTCAGATGAGTCAAAGGGATGTTAGGAAGCATTTCTTCAGCCATAGAGTAGTCAGGAAGTGGAATAGTCTAGAGAAAGATATAGTGGAGGCAGGAACCATACATAGTTTTAAGACAAGGTATGATAAAGCTCATGGAGCAGGGAGAGCAGAGACCCAGTAGCGGACAGCGAAGAGGCGGGCCAGGAGCTGAGTCTCAACCCCTGCAACCACAATTAGGTGAGTACACACACACACACACATTAACTGGTAGGTCAGGTGTCAGGTCAGGCCAGGTAGAGAAGCACTGCAGACGTGTCACTCGCAAACTCCACATACACACCTATACACCATAACACACAATTTCACCACTACTTTTCACATGACCCACACACACACATACATACACATGTTGTGATCTGAGTACTATATTGTTTTTGATATGATGACATTTCGTATCAGATCATCATTGCTGGACCTCATCTTCACCAACAATGATGATCTGATACGAAATGTCATCATATCAAAAACATTATACTCAGATCACAACATAATAGAGGTCCAGACATGCATGCGGGGAGCCCCAGATCAACAAAATGTGATCAGCCGTGAGGGAGCTTTCTCCAAATTCAACTTCAATAACAAAAACATAAGGTGGGACCAAGTAAACCAAGTCCTAAATGATATAAACTGGGAAGATTGCCTAAGTATCACGGATCACAACCTATGTCTAGAACAAATTAACTCTGTAGTACTTGAGGTTTGCTCAAGGAAAATTCCCTTAAGGAAAAGGAGGAGAAGATGCAAACTAGAAAGAGAGAGGCGCTCCCTATACAGGCGAAGGCACATAATAACGGAGCGGCTACAGGAGGCCAATATCTCTGAAATACGTAGGGAGACACTAGTCAGAGAAATAGCAAACATCGAATTAAAACTAAAGGAATCTTATAGGAATCAAGAGACACAGGAAGAACTAAGAGCCATAAATGAAATTGAAAGAAACCCTAAGTATTTCTTTTCCTATGCAAAATCAAAGTCGAGAACAACAACCAGTATTGGGCCCCTACTTAAACCGGATGGGTCCTACACAGATGACAGCAAGGAAATGAGTGAGTTACTTAAATCCCAGTATGACTCAGTCTTTAGCGAGCCACTAACCAGACTGAAAATCTAAAACCTAAATGATTTTTTTATGAGAGTGCCACAGAACTTGAAGACGCATGCCTTTCTGACATCATCACGACGCCAAATGACTTCGAAAAGGCAATAAATGACATGCCCATGCACTCCGCTCCAGGCCCAGACTCATGGAACTCCGTGTTCATCAAGAACTGCAAGAAGCCCCTATCACATGCTTTTAACATCCTATGTAGAGGGAGCATGGACACTGGGATCGTCCCGCAGCTACTAAAAACAACAGACATAGCCCCGCTCCACAAAGGGGCAGTAAAGCAATAGCAAAGAACTACAGACCAATTGCGCTAACGTCCCATATCATAAAAATCTTTGAAAGGGTTCTAAGAAGCAAGATCGCCACCCATCTTGATACCCATCAATTGCACAACCCAGGACAGCATGGGTTTAGAGCAGGCCGCTCCTGTCTGTCCCAACTACTGGACCACTACGACAAGGTCCTGGATGCTCTAGAAGATAAACAGAATGCAGATGTTATATACACAGATTTTGCAAAAGCCTTTGACAAGTGTGACCATGGTGTAATAGCACACAAAATGCGTGATAAAGGCATAACAGGAAAAGTTGGTAGATGGATCTATAATTTCCTAACACGTAGAACACAAAGAGTAGTAGTCAACAGAGTAAAGTCTGAGACAGCTACTGTGAAAAGCTCTGTTCCACAAGGCACAGTACTTGCTCCCATCCTATTCCTCATCCTCATATCAGACATTGACAGGGATATAAGCCACAGTGCTGTGTCTTCCTTTGCAGATGACACCCGAATCTGTATGACAGTGTCCACCGTTGAAGACACTGCAAGACTCCAAGCAGACATAAACCAAATCTTTAAATGGGCTGCAGAAAACAATATGAAGTTCAATGATGAGAAATTTCAATTACTCAGATACGGAAAACGTGAAGAAATTAAAATCTCATCGGAGTACAAAACTAATTCCAACCACACAATAGAGCGAAAAACTAATGTCAAAGACCTGGGAGTGATCATGTCAGAGGATCTCACCTTCAAGGACCATAACAATGTAGCAATTGCATCTGCTCGAAAAATGACAGGATGGATAATGAGAACCTTCAAAACCAGGGATGCCAAGCCCATGTTGACACTTTACAGATCGCTTGTTCTATCTAGGCTGGAATATTGCTGCACACTAACTGCACCTTTCAAGGCGGGTGAAATTGCTAACCTTGAAAATGTGCAGAGAACCTTCACCGCACGCATAAGTGCGATAAACCACTTCAACTACTGGGAACGCTTGAAGTTCCTAAACCTGTACTCTCTAGAACGCAGGCGGGAGAGATACATTATTATATACACATGGAAAATTCTCGAGGGCTTAGTACCAAACTTGCACACAAAAATCACTCCGTACGAAAGTAAAAGACTCGGCAGGCGATGTAACATCCCCCCAATGAAGAGCAGGGGTGCCACTAGCACGTTGAGGGACAACACAATAAGTGTGAGGGGCCCAAGATTGTTCAACTGCCTCCCAGCATACATCAGGGGGATTACCAACAAGCCCCTGGCTGTCTTCAAGCAGGCACTGGACAGGCACCTCAAGTCAGTACCGGATCAGCCGGGCTGTGGTTCGTACGTTGGACTGCGTGTGGCCAGCAGTAACAGCCTGGTTGATCAGGCTCTGGTCCAACAGGAGGCCTGGTCACAGACCAGGCCGCGGGGGCGTTGACCCCTGGAATTCTCTCCAGGTAGACACACGCACATACATACACACACACATACACACACATACATACACACACACACACACAAAACTAACACACACATACACACACAAAACTAACATACACACACACACAAAACTAACACACACACACACACACAACTAACGCTAGAGGAGCTTAGCATGAAAATGGAGGAGAGGATAGCTGCAGAAAGCAAGATAATGGAGGAGAGGATAGCTGCAGAAAGCAAGATAATGGAGGAGAGGATAGCTGCAGAAAGCAAGATAATGGAGGAGAGGATAGCTGCAGAAAGCAGGAAGTGGGAGAAGCAAGTCACAACAGCAGAGGCTAAGATACAAAGATTAGAAGATTAACTGAAAAATTTGAAACAGCCTAAAGAACCAAAAAGCAATGTGGACGTGGTATCAGAAACTGCTACCTCAGTCACAAAGAAGAAGACTGTAGAGAACGGAGTGAAACTGTATGCAGAGGCCCTATCAGACCATCGTGGAGCCCGAGATAAAGAGAGAATCACATCAGGAACTGTAGAAACTTGTTTTGGGACTGCCTCCTTGTAAGCTGCACTCTGGGCAAGCACTGTTGACACCGACACTCTGAGACACTTCTCTCAGACTTACAAGTGGCTATGGGACAAATTTCTAGCTAACTGCAGTAAGGGGAATCCCACACTGCCTACACAATACTGGAAGGGGGGTTTTACTTACTTGAAGCAGTGGCTATGTATGTCCTGGACTTCCTTATCTATAACCCCCTCCTAACACCATGTGCAGTGGAGAACCTTAATCTGCAAATGAAGTGGTAATTAGTGTCCTGCCTGCACCTCAGAGTTCCCTGGATTCAAAGGATACCCCTTAAGCAATATATGCAGTAAGTGACACTAGCTTCTAGACTAATACTTAAGGGGGATTGCCCACAATTATTACCTTATAGTGGGCCTTCGCCTGCTTATAACCCACAGCTCAAATAACCCCACCTTACTCCGAATATCGCCGGCCAGCTTTACCAAGAGAAATGCAGAGTATATTATCTTACTGTGGGGGCCTGGGCCAGAGACGAATCCACAGTACGTCAGGAAGCCTCTGTGGTTCTTGGTTCCCAGGCAAGTATTTTGAAGACACGTGGGGGACCGAGCTCTTTTGCTCTTAGTACCCTGTTAACACCACGGTGTCCAAGTCAAGGAGGACGACTAGCACTCTCTCCCGCTTAGATTCAAGTGTGGAGCTGCTAGTTCTCGTTAGCTAACATAATCTAATGTTCCTATTTAAGGCTTATATCTACCTATAGTAGGGTGCTAGAGCTACAGTATTAATATCTAACGTTGCCTTAATAATCCTAATATTAGTTTCTAACTGTACAAACTTGCCTAGGTGTTCCTAGGTGAATAAATCTATCAATTAAAATGTACATAATAGTTATCTCCGTCAACTCGAATGTGTGTATGTTTTGGTTGGGTGTGTGGGTTCCTGAACTCCGAGGGCCGATCCGTGGTATGTTTAAGGCTCCTTACGGCTCACTTACCCTGTGGAACTCGAGTGACCCAAAAGGTTTCCACAGAAGTACTTACAGTGAGGTCGGGCGTGGTCAGTCGAGTGATTTCAACCTGTGGCCGGAGCTTAGCATTACACCTTTCACCGGGTGGAAAAGGAGGGGGGGTATAGCAGCAGCTAGACACTCACCCCACCTCAACAAGCAAACTACCATTCAACCATCACTCTACATACCTTCACACTTTCATCACTCCTATCTATGGACTTTTCCCTCACAGAGAACCTCAGCAACCACATTCTCTGAGCATTTTATAAACATGTATTTGACTTCTAGTTTAAAAGATTGCAAGACAAAGCCCATCTTAAGAGTTTGATTTGGGTCACCATACATAGGAACAGGGTGAAGAGATCCTGGGACATATACAGATGCAGAATAGACAATCCACAGTGAAAAATTCCTTTCCTGTGGCAAAATGGTGACACTTTTTAACAATTCTGCAACCTCTTGCAGTACAAACACAACCACCAAGACATCTTTCTGCACCCAGGTTGTGTACATCAAGTTTACAAAAATAACTTCACATTCCATCTCACACACAAAATACACAATGAACCCAATTGGCATTACACACAAGGAAATGGTACTGGCACACATGCCAGGGAGATCACATCTTGCCTCATGCATTACTTTATCTAATATTTTTGCATCTCTTACTGCATCAATATCAAACTTTCTAAACCAGCAAACTTTAGTTGTTAAATGTACCTTGTGGCAGTCAGTGCATATGCTCAAGGCGCTATCTAATCTGGGAACCATGAAGCATGGGAATGCCCACTGACTCTAAGTACTACAAACTGGTATTGAAAGAATTTCACTTCTTCCTCCATATCCCAGTTTTCATACAGATTTTTCACACACAATAATTGTTGAATTGGCTCAGCTTCCTTAACAATTACCTCATGAAGTCTTGACTTTACCCCTTTAGTGACAACCCAAACTTTTACACGGTTCCACGGTGGTTGAGCCAACTCTCCAACATTTTCCTTAGCAAGACCAAACACGTTTTCCCCAATATCTTTCATAAACATGGCATTTCTTAAATACTCTTTGGTCATTACATGCAGATCACTATTTTGCTTCCCTGTACATTCCACTAAAACATTGGTCACTCTAGATTTCTGATCTAACTTTAAACCCCTTATCTGGTTACTGTGTACATTACTCGCATTCTTTTCCTGCTCGGGTGTATGTGTTTTATTCCTTACTCTTGAGAACTTTCCCCACACCATGGTCAGCTCACAGCAACTTGCCATACATATTTTCACATGAACTGGCTCCAATGCAAGCACCTCATCTCCAGCCTCCAGAGCATTATGGTCCTACATCATTATTTGGATCAGGCTGATGGGCACATTCACTGGTACCATCCATTTCATACAAGCCAAACAGTATCTGAAACTGAGAAAAAGCTCCGAGGGGGAAGCATCACCATTCTCCCCAAGCCAATAGCTCAGAGATTCCAGAGTGCTTCCCCACTCAGCAATTACAAAGAGAGGGATCCTCTCAACCCAGTTGTTAGTATTGTCTATACTATAGGCTTGCATCATTGTCTGTAGGGTTTGATGTAAGTTCTCTATTTTCCCTTGAGATGGAGGGTGATAGCTGAAAAGTTAGGCTTTACCTCTAGCCCCTTTAACACATTCCTAAATAATTCTGAGGTAAAGTAAACCAAGTCCTAAATGATATAAACTGGGAAGATTGCCTAAGCATCAAGGATCCTAACCTATGTCTAGAACAAATTAACTCTGTGCACTTGAGGTTTGCTCAAGGCAAATTCCCTTAAGGAAAAGGAGGAGAAGATGCAAACTAGAAAGAGAGAGGCGCTCCCTATACAGGCGAAGGAAAAGAATAACTGAGTGGCTACAGGAGGCCAATATATCTGAAATACGAAGGGAGACACTAGTCAGAGAAATAGCAAACATCGAATTAAAACTAAAGGAATCTTATAGGAATCAAGAAACGCGGGAAGAACAAAAAGCCATAAATGAAATTGAAAGAAACCCAAAGTATTTCTTTTCTTATGCAAAATCAAAGTCGAGAACAACAACCAGTATTGGGCCCCTACTTAAACGGGATGGGTCCTACACAGATGACAGCAAGGAAATGAGTGAGTTACTTAAGTCCCAGTATGACTCAGTTTTTAGCGAGCCGCTAACCAGACTGAAAATCGAAGACCTAAATTAATTTTTTATGAGAGTGCCACAGAACTTGACAGACGCATGCCTATCTGACATCACCCCGATGCCAAATGACTTCGAAAAGGCAATAAATGACATGCCCATGCACTCCCCTCCAGGCCCAGACTCGTGGAACTCCGTGTTCATCAAGAACTGCAAGAAGCCCCTATCACGTGCTTTTAACATCCTATGGAGAGGGAGCATGGACACTGGGGTCGTCCCGCAGTTACTAAAAACAACAGACATAGCCCCACTCCACAAAGGGGGCAGTAAAGCAATAGCAAAGAACTACAGACCAATAGCGCTAACGTCCCATATCATAAAAATCTTTGAAAGGGTTCTAAGAAGCAAGATCGCCACTCATCTTGATACCCATCAATTGCACAACCCAGGGCAGCATGGGTTTAGAGCAGGCCGCTCCTGTCTGTCCCAACTACGGGACCACTACGACAAGGTCTTGGATGCTCTAGAAGACAAACAGAATGCAGATGTTATATACACAGACTTTGCAAAAGCCTTTGACAAGTGTGACCATGGTGTAATAGCACACAAAATGTGTGATAAAGGAATAACAGGAAAAGTTGGTAGATGGATCTATAATTTCCTAACAAGTAGAACACAAAGAAGAGTAGTCAACAGAGTAAAGTCTGAGGCAGCTACTGTGAAAAGCTCTGTTCCACAAGGCACAGTACTCGCTCCCATCCTGTTCCTCATCCTCATATCGGACATAGACAGGGATATAAGTCACAGTGCCGTGTCTTCCTTTGCAGATGACACCCGAATCTGTATGACAGTGTCCACCGTTGAAGACACTGCAAGACTCCAAGCAGACATAAACCAAATCTTTACATTGGCTGCAGAAAACAATATGAAGTTCAATGATGAGAAATTTCAATACTCAGATACGGAAAACGTGAAGAAATTAAAATCTCATCGGAGTACAAAACTAATTCCAACCACACAATAGAGCGAAAAACTAATGTCAAAGACCTGGGAGTGATCATGTCAGAGGATCTCACCTTCAAGGACCATAACACCGTAGCAATTGCATCTGCTAGAAAAATGACAGGATGGATAATGAGAACCTTCAAAACCAGGTATGCCAAGCCCATGTTGACACTTTACAGATCGCTTGTTCTATCTAGGCTGGAATATTGCTGCACACTAACTGCACCTTTCAAGGCGGGTGAAATTGCTGACCTTGAAAATGTGCAGAGAACCTTCACGGCACGTATAACTGCGATAAACCACCTCAATTACTGAGAACGCTTGAAGTTCCTAAACCTGTACTCTCTAGAACGAAGGCGGGAGAGATACATTATTATATACACATGGAAAATTCTCGAGGGATTAGTACCAAACTTGCACACGAACATCACTCCCTACGAAAGCAAAAGACTCGGCAGGCGATGTAACATCCCCCAATGAAGAGCAGGGGTGCCACTAGCACGTTGAGGGACAACACAAAAAGTGTCAGGGGCCCAGCATACATCAGGGATATTACCAACAAACCCCTGGCTGTCTTCAAGCAGGCACTGGACAGGCACCTAAAGTCGGTACCTGACCAGCCGGGCTGTGGTTCGTACGTTGGACTGCGTGCAGCCAGCAGTAACAGCCTGGTTGATCAGGCTCTGGTCCAACATGAGGCCTGGTCACAGACCGGGCCGCAGCAGCGTTGACCCCTGGAATTCTCTCCAGGTAAACTCCAAGTACCTCCCAAGGAAAGTCAACATGAGAAAACATCAAGCCCAAGACTACATGCTGTAATCTTAGTGGGACTGCTTCGTCAGTGTACAGATGGTCCAAACACACCTTTATTAGTTGATTATGCTTTAAGTGATTTGGGTCTAAGGCTAGTCTATTTACTCATTTCTATGGGATAAATTCGTTTGGTAGGCACTTGACAGCATTCTGGAATGAAATTGTCGGTACCACTGTCCTGTAGTGGAGCAAATAATTGTGAGTAAATAATCATCTCCCATTCTGGTCCATGGGACTGGGCAACTACATCTACTACCAGCTTGCTGAAGGGTTCTCCTGGTGCTGAAATAGGCTGAAGGGGAACAGGTTTAATACATTGACAAGGTTTCCCTATAAATTGACAGACATGATAGGTCTTACTATACTCTTCCAGTCTCCCACAGCTTGGGCCTGAAGAAATGCCTGGAAACCTTGGACATCATCATCAGACGACAAAACCCTTGTTCTCCTTCCCTTGGTACAACAAACAGAGGCAACTTCTTTGTAAGAGTTTCCTCTCTGAAATGAAAGCACTTATTTAATTGTGAAACCTCTTCCTTAGCCACAGCTGAGGCTCTAATCAGTGTGACATCATTCTCCTGTACAGAAATTAAATGCACCTTAGTAGATGCAGCCTCTCTCACACTCCTAAACTGATCTATGCTCCAATCATGCTCAGCTCTGGCTGGAACATTCTTTTCTTCAGTTGACTGCAGTTCAACATCAGAAAACAGTGTTTCCAGACTTAAGCCCTTATCATCCTCATGAGAAATATCATGAAGACTATTGATAGCATGATCATGAGCCATACTTCTCATGGTGGAACCAGCAGGGAGAAGGTCTGGTAGGGTCTCTCTAGCCTTCTCCTCCCAAACTTTGAGACTTGGTTCCCCCCTAACTAGTTGTTATTCACTGTAACAGGCCCATTACTTCATTCCCCAATAAGAGATTAACACCCTCGAAGGGAATCTCATCTGAAATACCTACAGGGAGATAACCAACTTGGTATGCAGATTCTACCCATAATTTATGTACAGGTGTTCTTATGGTCAAACCCGTAATACCCTTCAATAATATATCTTTCCCAGTATATAGGTATCATTAGACACTGGCAGTACTCCCGCACGTAGCAAGGAGTAAGTGCAACATCCATCTCTCAAGGACAACATGTTCTCAACCCTGCCCACATTCTTATGCAAGGCAACTGTAGACTTACTACAAAATACATGCATCCTGGGGTCTAGATCCAAGGGTTCCTCCTCACCTTGCCTTGAAGACTTAATGCAAGCCACTGGATGTGTGTCTGCAGTTAGGGTTCCCTGGGATGGTTCCTCCTTTCTCTGATCTTGCTGTTTATAAAAGCAAAACTTTTGTATGTGCCCAGTTTTATTACAGTAGTAACAGGTATAATTCTTAAAGGTACGTATTTTTACCATTTGGAGTAGGACTGGTACTGTGTGCTCGAGGAACTGAAACATTATTTGATGGTCTAGGTAAACTTTGAGCTCCAGCTGACTTACCTTTCCCTTCTGTTTGAGAGGGTGCTTTAGCCTTCATTTATCCCTGAAAAGTCTTGTCCCACTTACCTTTATGACCATAGAATTTGGAATAAGGTTTAGAAAAAGCAGGGAAATTTTTCAAAGGAGCATGACTGTTTTTACTTACCAATTCCTTACGAGCTAAGAATCTGTCGCCCAGATCCAGTGCTGCTGAAAGATTATCTGGGTTTTTGTCCTCCAAATATTCTCTGAGGTCAACAGGGATTGCATTGTACAATTCCTCATGAACAATTAGGTCTACTAATTTGTCAAAGTCCCTGTTCACTCCTTTTGAACCAACCCATTTCATAAACAGGAACAGTTTCTCATTTCCAAACTCAGTTAAGGTCTGCCCATCCTGAAATTTTTGACTTCTGAACTTTTGCCTATACATATTTCTCAGGTATCATTTGGTATGCAAGCAATACTACCTCCTTTATTTTTTCATAGTCAGAAAATTCTCCCCCTTCCAGTCTCTACTCTCTGGAAACCTTTACCTACAAGCTGCGTGCGAACTAGGGTAGCCCATTGCTGTTTGGGCCATCTTTGCTCCAAAGCAGTCTTCTCAAAAAAGGAAAAATATCTGTCTGGGTCACTTTCTGCACAAAATGTGCAGCTTTAGTTATGTTAAAGTACTGCTCAGGCCCTTGTTCTGAACCTCCTAACCTTTGACTTACTCTCTCCTTAGCTTCTATTAATTTGGTTTCAGCTTCTATCAAAGCTAGCTTAAGTCTTATCATCTCTTCATTATCATCTGGAGTAGGTGATCCCCCCATTGTCACTGTTAACAGACATGTTTACTGATGAATTACCTCCTCACTGAAGCCAGAAAAGTCTAAAGATTCAGCTTCTGACATATATTTTATCCTTAAACTCCTGCTTCCCTATTACAATATCAATGGACAAGTTTTTCCCACAGGTACAGAAAATAACACAAGTTCAATGTAAAATTTTCACATGGCACTTTACCATAACCATAAACAAAATGTGTTACTCAACCTTAATCCCCACTCTGGAGAAAAACAACCTGTAAACTAATATGTGAAAACAACCTTCCACTGACACCACTGAATTTGTCGCTAAGTGAGGAGCATACTATAATGGTAGTGGATTTGTGTCAACCATCTTTGATATTGTTTTAATGTCACCTTTGCACCATTTACCATTTCTAAGTACATGTTTAAATGTTTATAGAGAATAGAGGAAATCAGCTCTGATATACATTATTTAGGTATGAATACTGGTCAGAGAGCCCGTCGTAAGTCCGAGGCGTCGGTAAATGAGTACGTTGCTAAGGGAGGAGAGGCTGTATTATAATAATAATAATACTAACGAGGAGCTTCAGAATGCCGCCAACTCAGTGCACTGTTTACCTCGCTGTGGAAGCATATCTCTCGTGTTTGCTTGCATTTTGTGCAGTTATTTTGCCAAATTTCTTTTTTCTAACCATGGGTCCTAAGAAAGTAAGTGCAAAGGACAGTGCTGAGAAGAAAAAGAGGATGATGTTCATGGAATTAAAGCATGAAATCATAGATAAACAAGCAAGGTGCGTGGGTTGTGGGTTGAGGGGGAAAGCAAGTGAAGCTCACTCATAACTCGGATGTTGGCTCATAACTCAAAGCAAAAAATAAACCGAGCGACGGCTCATATCTCAAAAAACTCATATGTTGGAATACTTGTAAGTCGAGATTCCACTGTACTTTGTAACCGCTCTGAGAACATTAGTCAGTCAGGCATCATTACCACAGGCCTTAGTGATCATTTCATCATTTACTGCACCAGAAAAATCACTAGGGAATGGATAGGCCTACACAGGACAATAAAAATGAGGTCAACTAGAAACTACAGTAAAGAAACACTGGTAAATAGGCTACACAATTGTGATTGGACCGTGATAACAAGTTGCACAGATGTATATGATGCCTGGAAAAAATTCAAAACAATGTTCACTGCCATCTTTGATAATATTGCACCAGTTAAAGAGATTAGGATTAAACGGAGAACCGAACCCTGGTTGACTACTGAGATATTGGATATTATGAAAGTCAGAAACCAGTTACTAAAAAGATTTAAGGCAAACAGACAGGATATTGCAGTGCTAAATGAATTCCAAAGGGTGAGGAACAGAGTGCAGAGGCTTGTAAAAGGAGCAAAGGCAAGGCACTATTGCTCAAAAATCGAAGAGTACAAGAATAACCCTAGAAAGCTCAGGCAACAATGAAAACAGTTGGGGTATAGCCATAAACCAGTAGATAGATCTAACATAGTAGTACTAAATATCGATAACGAGGTATGCTATGAAACAACTAAAGTGGCAAATTGTTTTAATTCATACTACACAACTGTCGCATCAACACTAGTAAGTAAACTATCAGTTGCATCAAATACCTTTAACACAGACTTTGATAAGCTTAAAACATACTATACCAATAATGGGGTAACCCCAAACAGATGTCAACTAGTAAGTGTATCTCATGACTTCATTCAAAAAGAACTAAGCAGGTTAAACCAAACTAAGAGCACCGACCCAAATTACATCCCATGTAAGTTCCTAAAAGATGGTGCCTCTGAATTGCCAATCCCCATTGCTCACATAATAAATTTGTCCATCACCACTAATACCGTACCAGAGGGGTTCAAGGAGGCCAGAGTTACTCGTATCTTCAAGAAACATAGTAGATCTGATGTCAGCAACTATAGGCCTGTTAGTATACTCGGTGTAATATCCAAAATTCTAGAGAGGGCGATGTACTGTCAAGTAGTTAAGTATCTTAATGACAACAACATTCTTCATAGTTACCAATCAGGCTTTAGAAGATCTTACTCAACCGACACCTCCCTAATTAATCTGATGGATTACATGAGAACTGAAATGCCGATAGGGAACCTAACAGGAATGGTAACCTTAGACTTGCAAAAGGCCTTTGATACTGTCAACCGTAATATATTATGTAAGAAACTTCGAGCTATCAGCATAGGTTCCATAGACTGGTTTAAGTCCTATCTTAGCAATAGGAAACAAATTGTCAAAATCAACAAAACAGAATCAGAACTCCTGACGATAGTATGTGGAGTTCCCCAAGGTAGTATTCTGGGTCCCTTATTATTTCTATTTTATGTAAACGACATGCCCATCAGTGTGAAGTGCAAAATCCTATTGTATGCGGATGACAGTGCTCTGTTAGTGTCAGGTAAAGACCCGCAAGATATAGCTAATATAATAACACTAGAACTGGAGTCCTGCAGCAAATGGTTAGTAGACAACAAACTATTGTTACACCTCGGGAAAATGGAATCCATACTCTTTGGCACGAAACATAAACTGAGAAGGGTAAATAATTTTAATGTCCAGTGTAATGGGAAACCAATCACTTCAGTTTCCTCAATAAAATATCTAGGAATTCCCTTTGACCCATGCAGGTCAGAGAACTGATAGGGAACAGTGTAGTAAAGAAAGCGAATGCCAGACTGAAGTTCCTATACAGACAAGCACAGTGTCTACCTACCGAGGCTTGGAGGACCCTATGTCTAGCCCTTATACAGTGTCATATGGACTATGCTTGCTCTTCATGGTACTCTGCCTTGACAAAAAAAAACAAGAGATAGACTGCAAATCACCCAGAACAAAATGGTAAGATTCATCCTGGACCTGGGTCCAAGAGAACATGTAGGCAAACCTGGTGAGCTTCAACTAGGTCCAAATAGGGAAAAGAGACAGAAAACAGAAGTGGACTCTACATTCAAACAATAACATTTCCTCCTCCCTTCTCAGCACTATCCTAGTAGGCACTCAACTCTTTTCATCAAAGTAAAGTGAGGTTAAATTTGCATTTATTTCATCTAATTCTTTTGTATTTATGTATGTATTTTAGTATTAACCAGTGTTTAAATTACATATTTTAGTATTAAGCAGTGTTTAAATTATTTTATACAACCTGGAGTTTACCTGGAGAGAGTTCCAGGGGTCAACGCCCCTGCGGCCCGGTCTGTGACCGGAGAGAGTTCCTGATCCACCAGTCCTCATGGTGGATCAGGGCCTGATCAACCAGGCTGTTACTGCTGGCCGCACACAGTCCAACGTACGAACCACAGCCTGGCTGGTCAGGTACTGACTTGAGGTGCCTGTCCAGTGCCTGCTTGAAGACAGCCAAGGGTCTATTGGTAATTCCCCCTATGTATGCTGGGAGGCAGTTGAACAGTCTTGGGCCTCTGACACTAAACCTGTACTCCCTAGAACACAGGCGGGAGAGATACATTATTCTATACACTTGGAAAATCCTAGAAGGATTAGTACAAAAATTGCACACGAAAATCACTCCCTACGAAAGCAAAAGACTCGGCAGACGATGCCAACATCCCCCCAATGAAAAGCAGGGGTGCCACTAGCACGTTAAGAGACAACACAATAAGTGTCAGGGGCCCAAGACTGTTCAACTGCCTCCCAGCATACATAGAGGGGATTATCAATAGACCCCTGGCTGTCTTCAAGCAGGCACTGGACAGGCACCTAAAGTCGGTACCTGACCAGCCAGGCTGTGGTTCGTACGTTGGACTGCGTGCGGCTAGCAGTGTCAGCCTGGTTGATCAGGCCCTGATCCACCATGAGGCCTGGTCACAGACCGGGCCGCGGGGGCGTTGACGCCCGGAACTCTCTCCAGGTAAACTCCAGAACCTTGGATAACCCAAAACAGTCAGACAGAGTGACTTATTTCCATTGGGATCCATGACGGATTGTTGATAGACGGATCCTGGACGGATTGCTAATGAACGGGTCTTGGACGGATTGCTCATGAACAGAGCAGCGCTGTGCAGCGCTGTATGACCCCTGTGGTTTAGCGCTTCTATTTGATTATAATAATAATAATCATGAACGGATCCTGGCCAGATTGCTAACAAACGAATAGGACTTATGCGCCAGCCTTCGTCGGGTGTGGACGTCTCTCTCTCGCCTGAGTATCAGTGACAAATTATAATAATAATAATAATAATAATACTTTATTGTGACATGGTACAATGATACATGGTAGACAATTTCCCCCATTCTCTCTGGGACGCTTGTCTTCATCTATTTTGCCCGCCGGGCACTCTACAGGAGGGGCACCTGTTAATCGGCTTACTTTTAGACAGCTCCATATTTTCCGCTCTGCGGATAATTATTTAACGGTCGTTCGTGGGTAGCCGGTTACTGTACTCAGGTGGGGGTGTGGGGGTCCCGCTTTGTTGGGGCTTGGCAAGGGGTCCACCGGACCTAATCGGAAACTTCCAAGTTTCTATCTATTTACAAAGGAACTTTTGTTCCTTTTCTTTCATCGCCCAGCCTTGGGCAACACATCTTCCTCGTACCATCGAGAAGTCGGGCTCGATACGGCTTATGCTGTCAGTGGCCCTGATAAACCCAACGAAGAAGAAGAAAACAAATGAATCCATGACGGACTGCTCATGAAGGAATCTTGGACGGATTGCTCATAGACGGATCCATAACGGATTGCTCATGAACAGAACCTGGACGGATTGTTGACGAACTGATCTTGGACGAATTGCTCATGAACGGATCCCGGAGAAATTGCTAATAAACGAACTCATGAAGCTTTGCTCATGAACGGATCCTGGATGGATTGCTGACGAACGGTGTGTTGTGATGGAGTTTGTTGACTTTTATTATTATGTTGACGTGGAGAGCATCCTGCCAGCTTCATCACGCAAACAAAAGGAGAAAAATCCACTGAGATGTGTTGAATGTATCATAAAGAAGTGAGAAATTAGGCTCTTGTGCAGTACCATGCCATATCTGTCCTCTTAAATACATTATAATGGCATGTTTAGGGTGAAAATATTGCTCTGGGGACACTTTAAATTACGTCTCGGGGAATATATTATTACTTACACTCATTATTTTTGGATTAGAAATATGTATTACTTTTGTTTGCAGAAAAGTTTTCGTGTGGTTAGAAAAAGTTATAGACATTTCAAAGAATATATATTATATAGTAATGTTGGTGGTATTATTTTGTGTAGTGTAAGTGAGCAGAATATAAATATTTTTTTCATTTATTAATTTGATTTGGTGTCAAACCTTTTCTTGTATATTAAGAAAATTCTTTCCACATGATCAAGAATGCTCCGCTCCATGATGTCAAGTGAAATAAATCTATTTTAGATCTTGTATAAATATTTACAAGCTTTTACCAATGTCTATACCAAGGATTTTTACTTTTATCATATGTCTTGTGTGCTGGTGGCTGGGTTGATAGTATCCTCAGCTCACACTCCGATGGACCGGGGTTCACTCCCCGGCACGAATGATACGTTGGGCATGTTTCCTTACACCTGCTATCCCTGTTAAGATAAGATTCTGTTGGGATTTTTAACCTGGAGGGTTAGACACCCAGGATAACCCAGTAAAGTCAGTGTATCATCGAGGATTGTCTGTCTTATTTCCATTGGGATCCTTTTAATCATGTTTCCCAGGATGTGACCCCACACCAGTCAACTAATACCTAGGTACCTACTTACTGCTAGGTGAACAGTGACAGCAGTTGTAAGGGAACATGCCCAGTGTTTCCAACCATGCCAGGGATTGAACCACAGACATTCAGTGTGTGAGCTGAGTGTGTTGCTACCCAAGCCACGATAAGTTGGTACCTGGGTGTTAGTCGCCTGTTGTGGGTCGCATCCTGGAGGAGAAGATTAAAGAACCTCACTGGTAATGAGACTGACAGTCCCTGATGCCACACTGACTTAATTGGGTTATCTTGGGTTACCACCCTTCTGGGTTAATAATGGAAATAAATCACATTGTCTGACTTTTTTGGGTTATCCTAGGTAATCTACACATATGCTGTTATTAAATTAGACACATATGCAACACTTGGGTATCTTTATTGTGGAAACGTTTCGCCACACAGTGGCTTCATCAGTCCAATACAAAGTAGAAAGGTATAAGGAGAGGAGGAGTTTGAGGTTATCAGTCCTCGGCCTGGAGTCGATGTGTTCAGTCCATCAATCTTGTTGGAAGTGTAGCAAACGGCCGTAGAGATGGCTTATATGCTGTAATCAGGTGAGATGCAGCAGTAGGAGGCAGGTCATAGTGGTATCAACCACTAGTCGAAGTAAGTCCTTGTCCAAAGGTTTGGACAAATGTTGAAGAATCCCTTTGTATCAAGAACCCAAGAAGTTGCTGTCAGACAGGATGTAGATAAATGGTTCAGAGAACCGACAAGTTGTTAAATTAGACACATATGCAACACTTGGGTATCTTTATTGTGGAAACGCTTTCGCCACACAGTGGCTTCATCAGTCCAATACAAAGTAGAAAGGTATAAGGAGAGGAGGAGTTTGAGGTTATCAGTCCCTCGGCCTGGAGTCGATGTGTTCAGTCCATCAATCTTGTTGGAAGTGTAGCAAACGGCCGTAGAGATGGCTTATATGCTGTAATCAGGTGAGATGCAGCAGTAGGAGGCAGGTCATAGTGGTATCAACCACTAGTCGAAGTAAGTCCTTGTCCAAAGGTTTGGACAAATGTTGAAGAATCCCTTGTATCAAGAACCCAAGAAGTTGCTGTGTCAGACAGGATGTAGATAAATGGTTCAGAGAACCGACAAGTTGTTAAATTAGACACATATGCAACACTTGGGTATCTTTATTGGGAAACGTTTCGCCACACAGTGGCTTCATCAGTCCAATACAAAGTAGAAAGGTATAAGGAGAGGAGGAGTTTGAGGTTATCAGTCCTCGGCCTGGAGTCGATGTGTTCAGTCCATCAATCTTGTTGGAAGTGTAGCAAACGGCCGTAGAGATGGCTTATATGCTGTAATCAGGTGAGATGCAGCAGTAGGAGGCAGGTCATAGTGGTATCAACCACTAGTCGAAGTAAGTCCTTGTCCAAAGGTTTGGACAAATGTTGAAGAATCCCTTTGTATCAAGAACCCAAGAAGTTGCTGTGTCAGACAGGATGTAGATAAATGGTTCAGAGAACCGACAAGTTGTTAAATTAGACACATATGCAACACTTGGGTATCTTTATTGTGGAAACGTTTCGCCACACAGTGGCTTCATCAGTCCAATACAAAGTAGAAAGGTATAAGGAGAGGAGGAGTTTGAGGTTATCAGTCCCTCGGCCTGGAGTCGATGTGTTCAGTCCATCAATCTTGTTGGAAGTGTAGCAAACGGCCGTAGAGATGGCTTATATGCTGTAATCAGGTGAGATGCAGCAAACGTTTCCACAATAAAGATACCCAAGTGTTGCATATGTCTAATTTAACAACTTGTCGGTTCTCTGAACCATTTATCTACATCCTGTCTGACACAGCAACTTCTTGGGTTCTTGATACAAAGGGATTCTTCAACATTTGTCCAAACCTTTGGACAAGGACTTACTTCGACTAGTGGTTGATACCACTATGACCTGCCTCCTACTGCTGCATCTCACCTGATTACAGCATATAAGCCATCTCTACGGCCGTTTGCTACACTTCCAACAAGATTGATGGACTGAACACATCGACTCCAGGCCGAGGGACTGATAACCTCAAACTCCTCCTCTCTTATACCTTTCTACTTTGTATTGGACTGATGAAGCCACTGTGTGGCGAAACGTTTCACAATAAAGATACCAAGTGTTGCATATGTGTCTAATTTAACAACTTGTCGGTTCTCTGAACCATTTATCTATATGCTGTTATGTATGATAATTTATGTAACTGTACTTATGTGTACCTGTACCTGAATAAACTTAATTGCATGGCCGGGTAGGCAATGCTCTTGCTTCACACACTTGAGTGTCCATGGTTAGATCCCCGGCAAGACTGGAAACATTGGGTGTGTTTCCTTACACCTGTTGCCCCGTTCACCTAGCAAGCAAGTAGGCACCTGGGTATTAGTCGACTGACGTGGGTCGCATCCTGGGGGACAAGATTGAGGACCCCAATGGAAATAACACAGTCAGTCTTCGTTGATGCACTGTCTTTCTTGGGTTATCCTAGGTGGCTAACCCTCTGGGGTTAAAAATTCAGAGAAAATCTTATCTCTTATCTTACAGGATATGAAATTGTATACAGCCTTTCCTCACTTAGTGACGTACTCTTTTACCGACGACTCGGACTTACGATGGGCTCCCTGACCAATATGCATACCTAAATAATGTACAGTGGAACCCCGAATATCGGCCGTAATCCGTTCCAGAAGGTTGGCCTAAATTCAAAGTAATATTTCCCATAAGAATTAATGTAAATACTGTACAATTAATCCATTCCAGACACCCTAAAATAATAAAAAAAATACATATTGTAAAGATAACTATAGTTTTACATACACAAAACAATGACAATTACATATAAATGAACATTTAAATCATTATTACATACTACCTGTATTGAAGACTCTTGTTGGTGTATGGAAGACAAGGAGGAGGAGAGGTTATTGTTTGGAAGGGGAATCCCCCTCCATAATGACTTCAGGTATCAAGTCCCTCTCTGGGGTTACTTCCCTTCTTTGTCTTTTAATGGCACTAGGACCAGCTTGAGTCGCTGGACCCCTGTCGCACAAAAAAACTGTCCAGAGAGCTCTGTTTCTGGCGCCTCTTTAAGATTTGCTTGAAGTGGGCCAAAGTTGTCACTGAACATGTTGCAAATAAGGCTTGTTTCAGCTTGTTCAGGGTGATATTTATTAGCAAAAGCTTGCACCCTACTCCACATTTCACAAATCTCCTTAATCACTGAAGAAGGCACCTCCTTCCCTCTCTCTTCCTCCTCCTCTGAAGGAAGTTCCTCAGCTGTGGTCTGTTGCTGTTCCAGTTGAAGGTGTTGCAGCTCTTCAGTGGTTAGCTCTTCCCTGTGGTCCTCTACCAACTCTTCCACATCCTCGCCATTCACATCCAACCCCATGGACTTCCACAAAGACACAATAGATTCCACGATAGGCATAGGGTCGTCAAGGTCAGCCTCAAATCCTTCAAAATCCTTCTCAAGGACACATTCTGGCCACTATTTCCTGCTAACTGTTTTTTGCTGATCCACAACAACAACAACTTCTCCACATCTTCATTTGTTTGTAATCTCTTTCTTGTTAACATGTTTACCCCTTTCGCCACATCAGCTTCCTTGATTTTTTCTTTCTTTGCCAGGATGGAAGTGATTGTTGATTTGGATTTCCCATACATCCTGGCAAGTTCCAGCACCCACACACTACTCTCATATTTTTCAATACAGTCAACCCCCGGTGTTCATGAGAGTCAGAGTTCGTTAAAATCAGTGTCTACCTGGATTCTACCTGGAGAGAATTCCAGGGGTCAACGCCCCCGCGGCCCGGTCTGTGACCAGTCTGTGAAAATTTTGGCTCGGTGTTCATGAATCCGCTCGGAGTTCATGATTCGTCCCGGACGCGTATGCATGGCCTGAGCGGGCCCGGGCACTCCATTCAGCGTCAGTGTGCTATTGTTTACTAGCGAGCGACTACCACCCATGCATTCATACCAGATATATTGTCATTATTCCAGTGTTTTTAGTGCTTGCAACTGCTAAATAAGCCACCATGGGCCCCAAGAAAGCTCCTAGTGCCAGCCCTGTGGTAAAGAATGTCAGAAATACATTAGAACTGAAGGAGATTATTGCACAATGGACTGATGTGCAAGGCTTTATGGATGAATATCACCCTAACAAAGCTGTTGCAGGCCATGCTGGCAACCTGTACACTGACAATGTGGTGTCCCATTTCAGGGATGTTTTAAAGAAACGCCAGACACAGAGCTCTCTGGACAGATTTTTTGTGAGAGAAAGTTCCAGTGACTCTCAACCTGGTCCTAGTGGCATTAAAAGAAAAAGGCCAGTAACCCCAGAAAAGAACTTGGCACCTGCAGTGTTACTGGAAGGGGATTTCCATTCCAAACACTAGCATACTACTCCATCCTCTCACCTCCTCCCATCTTCCATACATCAACAACTCTTCAATAAATGTAAGTGACATGTTATTGCACTATTATTTCTTTATTTCTCATTGTTTTGTGTGTAATTTAATGTCTATATGTTGTAAAAAAATATTTTATTTTAATACTTTTGGGTGTCTGGAACGGATTAATTTTATTTCCATTACGTATTTCTTATGGGGAAAATAGATTCGGAGTTCATGATATTCGGTGTTCATGACGCCCTCTGGAACGGATTAATCATGAAAACTGGGGGCTCACTGTAACTTCTTTCTTAAATTCCATCGTGTTTCTCACTTTCTTTACCAAAGGAACTTTACTAGGAACTTTCTTTGGGCCCAATGGTGGCTTATTTCACAGTCTCACTTAATAAACACACACAAAAACCAATGGATTTTAAGGAAATGTTTAGGTGAATGCGCGGAGTATATTCTCATTCAATGACAGACACAGGGAGACTGACTCACCTACGCGCGGTGTCCCGACGGGCTGATGCATCTAATTTGGCCGATTTACGAAGCACCAGCCGAAATACGGAGCAAAATTTCGGCCAAAAATCGGCCTAAATTCAAATCGGCCGATAAACGCAGCGGCCGATATTCGGGGTTCCACTGTACATAAGAGCTGATTTCCTCTACAGTGGTTCCTCGGTTTTCGCCGAAAATTCGTTCCAGAATGCTGCTCAAGTGCCATTACCCAACGAATTTACTTCCTTAAGAAATAATGTCACGTAGGTTAGTCTATTTCAGACCCCCAAAAATACACTTGCAACAGCACTTACGAAAATACATGTACATAAATGTTCGAGTTGGGAGATGCACGAAAACCGAGGGACCACTGTATTCTGTTTATTACAATATACAGCACACTACTGTATAAACATTTAAAAATATACTAGAAATGTTATAAATGGTTCAAATGTGACATTAAAACAATATCAAAGATGGTTGACACAAACCCAGTACCATTATAGTATGCTCCTCACTTAACGATGAATTTGTTTACCGTCGTGGTCTTAGGAACGGAACTCCATCGTTAAGTGAGGAGAAGCTGTACTCATTTATATAATACTTATTCATTAAACTCATTGTTCAGCATCTTGGTTAATTTATATACACTGTTTAACCCCTCACTGAGAGAAAAAATAATCGATTCACAGCAAAGTTTTCATTTACTGATTTCAAATACGAATTAAGACTTCTGCACCAGCCTTTTTTTTTTTTTTATCCTGTATGGATATCTTGCTCTGTTTTGAGCTACAGTAATAAATCCCTTCTGAATTTTTAGGGGACAGTTGTCCTCATCTTTTCTTGCTTGCTGGACACATCACTGGCTACAGCAACACATATCATCTTCTTTCTCTGTATTGGGGGTAACCCAGTTAGCATATTAAAATGTTTTATCTTTACACCTATACACCAAATTGTTGTTAATATGTAAAGTAGTCTCAGGTGCCAGCTGTGTTGATGTTCAACATTGCAAACAGCAGCAACATGGCTGAGAGTAGAAGACTTCTATAATAATTGATTTTATAAATAAGGCTCTTTCAGTCATTCAGGTATGATGTGCATTATATATTTTCATGTTTATAATACAACCATATTTAGTCCCATTTCTTCTTAGAATAATTTATTTAAATATGTACTGATACCAAAGTAGTACAGTGGTACCTCGACTTACGATATTTTTTCATTCCAGAATGCTGTTCAAGTGCCATTACCAAACGAATTTATCTCCTTAAGAAATGTTGTAAAATAGACTAGTCCTTTTAGACCCCCAAAATTACACTTACAAAAGCATTTAAAAAAATAAACTTACATAAAAGGGTGAGTTTGGGGACCATCGTAAGTCGAGGTACCACTGTATTTGTAATTACAATTTTAGGAATACAGTAATACAGTAGGGCCCTGCTTTACGGCATTCTGCAAATACGGCAATTTCAAATCATGACCAAAACTCGCTATACAGCTCCTCGTCTTTCTAATACGGCATGCCCCACCCGGTTTGTTTACATTCTCCGTGAGCACATCTCTATTATGTCTGGAAACTTTCCAAAATTTCAAGTGTTTTAAAGTTATTGCATATTTTATATGTACAGTGGAACCTCTACTTACAAGTTTAATCCGTTAGGTGACCTAGCTCGTAACCCGATCTGCTCATATGCCAAGTCACTTTTTCTCATTTAATAAATTAATTGAAATGCCATTAATCCGTTCCAACGGAATTCCTGCTCTCAGGATACAGGACAAAATACACTTCAATATAACACTAATATCAACTCTACGGCTTATTTATCTATCACAATTCATCTAATATGACATAATAAACAATATAAATAACATAGAAACCTGATATATACTCTAGAATGAATAAAATGTCATTATGTGACAAGTGGTTGCGGCCATTCTCGCTCCCGCATTGGTGTGGTATTCACTGTGCCATCTAGTGGTGACGTTCTGAAACTCACTTGTTATTATAGTATTATTATTATAATTATTATTATAGTATTATTATTATATGTATTATTATATTATTATACATATTATTATATTATTATTATTATATATTATATTATTATTATAATGGGGAGGCGCTAAATCCGTAGGATTATACAGTGCCCGTGGGGGGAGGGGATGGAAGGTATTCAGGCTTAATTTAGGGAACTGGAGCACAGATACAATTCCCTAGATCAAGAGCCCCTCACTAGCGTCAAGGATGACTTGAGGGGAAAGCTCGCAACCTGAATTTTGGCTCGTATCCAGGAGCAAAAAATCGACCGAGCAATGGCCCGTATCCTGAGAAACTCGCATGGTGGGGCACTCGTAAGCAGAGGTTCCACTGTACTGTGATAATTATACTTATGTGTACCTGTACCTAAATATACTTACACACTGTGCTGGCATGCAGGTACACATTAAAATCACTAAGAGTCTCTCAACTCTTGAAGACGCCATATTAATAATCTCTTGGGCGCATTAAATGTCGTATATTACATTAATGTAGACATTTCCATTAATCCATCTATGATATTTTTTCAAAATTATATAGGAAACATGTTACATAACACATAAACATGATACATACACCCACAGTATAAAAATTGACATAAATATGAGATGTAGTATTTACGAAGCGGTTTGTAGTAGTGTCGGAAAAATTACGTTTTCTCTAGTCAAACACCAGTTACTGGGGGATAACTGTAGAAAAATATTACTTTTGTATGCCTTCACTCTATCTATAACTATTCATGACCCTTGTGGGTTTAGCACTTCTTTTTTATTATGATTATAATAATAATAATAATAATAATAAGAAGAAGAAGAAGAAGAATATCATCATTCACTCCAAAAATGGTATGTTGCATGAGAATGGGAGTGTTGCTATTTATTTACTCTTCTGTACTAACTTGTCAGAAATGATGTTACACGAGAATGGAAGTTTTTTTTTATTATTAACACATCGGCCGATTCCCACCAAGGCAGGGTGGCCCGAAAAAGAAAAACTTTCATCATTCACTCCATCACTGTCTTGCCAGAGGGGTGCTTTACACTACAGTTATAAAACTGCAACATTAACACCCCTCCTTCAGAGTGCAGACACTGTACTTCCCATCTCCAGGACTCAAGTCCGGCCTGCCGGTTTCCCTGAATCCCTTCATAAATGTTACTTTGCTCACACTCCAACACCACGTCAAGTATTAAAACCATTTGTCTCCATTCACTCCTATCAAATACGCTCACACATGCTTGCTGGAAGTCCAAGCCCTCGCACACAAAACTTTCTTTACCCCTCCCTCCAACCTTTCCTAGGCCGACCCCTACCCGCCTTCCCTCCACTACAGATTTATACACTCGAAGTTATTCTGTCTCGTTCCATTCTCTTTACATGTCCGAACCACCTCAACAACCCTCCTCAGCTCTCTGGATAATAGTTTTAGTAATCCCGCACCTCCTCCTAATTTCCAAACTCCGAATTCTCTGCATTATATTCACACACACATTGACCTCAGACATGACATCTCCACTGCCTCCAGCCTTCTCCTCGTTGCAACATTCATCACCCATGCTTCACACCCATATAAGAGTGTTGGTATAACTATACTCTCATACATTCCCTTCTTTACTTCCATGGACAAAGTTCTTTGTCTCCACAGACTCAGTGCTCCACTCACCCTTTTTCCCTCATCAATTCTATGATTCACCTCATCCTTCATAGACCCATCTGCTGACATGTCCACTCCCAAATATCTGAATACATTCACCTCCTCCATACTCTCTCCTCCAATCTGATATCCAATCTTTCGTCACCTAATCTTTTGTTATCCTCATCACCTTACTCTTTCCTATATTCACTTTCAATTTTCTTCTTTTACACACCCTACCAAATTCATCCACCAACCTCTGCAACTTCTCTTCAGAATCTCCCAAAAGCACAGTGTCATCAGCAAAAAGCAATTGTCACAACTCCCACTTTGTATTTAATTCTTTATCTTTTAACCCCACACCTCTTGCCAAGACCCTCGCATTCACTTCTCTTACAACCCCATCTATAAATATATTGAACAACCACGGTGACATCACACATCCTTGTCTAAGGCCCACTTTTACTGGGAAATAGTCCCCTTCCCTCCTACACACTCTAACTTGAGCCTCACTATCCTCATAAAAACTCTTCACTGCTTTCAGTAACCTACCTCCTATTCCATACACCTGCAACATCTGCCATTGCCCCCCTATCCACCCTATCATACGCCTTTTCCAAATCCATAAATGCCACAAAAACCTCTTTACCCTTATCCAAATACTGTTCACCTATATGTTTCACTGTAAACACTTGGTCCTACCTTCCCTAAAGCCCCCTTGTTCATCTGCTATCCTGCTTTCTGTCTTACTCTTAATTCTTTCAATAATAACTCTACCATACACTTTACCAGGTACACTCAACAGACTTATTCCCCTATAATTTTTGCACTCTCTTTTGTCCCCTTTGCCTTTATACAAAGGAACAATACACGCTCTCTGCCAATCCCTAGGTACCTTACCCTCTTCCATACATTTATTAAATAATAGCACTAACCACTCCAAAACTATATCCCCACCTGCTTTTAACATTTCTATCTTTATCCCATCAATCCCAGCTGCCTTACCCCCTTTCATTCTACTCACTGCCTCACGAACTTCCCCCACACTCACAACTGGCTCTTCCACACTCCTACAAGATGTTATTCCTCCTTGCCCTATACGCGAAATCACAGCTTCCCTATCTTCATCAACATTTAACAACTCCTCAAAATATTCCCTCCATCTTCCTGATACCTCTAACTCTCCATTTAATAACTCTCCTCTCCTATTTTTAACTGGAAGTGTTGCTCTTTATTTATTCTTCTGTACCACTGTGGAGACAACTTGTACACAATGTAAGGTGTTTGTATGAATGTGTATGAACCATAACCAGACACGTTCTTCCGTTTGTTTACATAGTACTCTGCAGCTCTGTCCTCTTACTCGTTCTCTCTCTCTCTCTCTCGTTTATTCATTTTTATCTCGCTTCCTCACCTCTCACCCTACATTAAGACTGCAAATATTTTATGGTAAATAATGAGTGTACTGTATATGCATTTTATCGCTCTAGGGCACTTTAAATGTTGTAGTATATTACATTTGGGTGGGGTGGCCAGGCGGGCTACCGTACCTCCCACACTTGACTTTCTACAAATAAATACATACTTTTCACCTCTCACCGTACATTAAGACCATTACGACTACAAATATTTTAGGTAAGTAATGAGTGTTCTTTATATGCATTTTTATCACTCTAGGGCACTTTAAACGTCGTAGTATATTATGTGTGGTTAGGGTGGCCAGGAGAGCTACCATACCTACCACACCTGACTTCTTACAATAAATACTACTACAGTACTCACCTTTTACCCTACATTAACCCTTTGGGGGTCGACAGGCCTTCTCAGGAAAGTGTTCTGGGGTCGAAAAAATTTTGGAAAAAAAAAAATTATTTTTTTCTTATGAAATGATAGAGAATCTTTTTCCGATAATAACGCCACCAAAATTATGAAATTTGATCGAAAACTAACGGAATTATGCTTTCGCGAAGTTAGTGGTAGCCATGACACTTACGCATCGGCGATTTTGCCCACTTTGAGCCCTATTTTCGACAAATTCCAATGTTTCAGTCTCCTAAAATTATAGCTATTTCGCTAGAACTCCATTTTGTCTATCGATTGAGTACAAGAAACCGCCTATTTACCAATTTCATCTACCCAAAATATTGGTCAGAAAATGGCAATTCTCCAATTTCAAACGATGCCAATTTCAAACGATGCCAATTTCAAAATAGTGTCCAGAATAAACAAGGCAGACATTCCTGGCACTAAAATAACATGTTCTCTGTTCATTAGTCACGTCTCCAGGCCCCTGTTCCATTACTTTTGCTTTTCATTTTGAATTTTTATTCTCACAAAAAATAGAAGATTTACTGTTATGTATACAACTGCATCATTGTAAAAATGGTACAAATAATATCAGAGCACTTGTGCATGAATATAAGACTCGCCAGTTGATGTGTATTGGAGGCATAGTGTGATTTGTTTACTCTTGAACATCGTCAAAAATCGAACATTTTCGCTACTTTGAGCTCAATTTCAAGGTACAGTGGTACCTCGAGTTACGATGGTCCCCAAAATCGCCCTTTTATGTAAGTTTATTTTTTAAAATGCTTTTGTAAGTATATTTTTGGGGGTGTAAAAGGACTAGTCTATTTTACATTATTCCTTATGGGGATAAATTCGTTTGGTAATGGCACTTGAACAGCATTCTCGAACGAAAAAATATGTAACTCGAGGTACCACTGTACTTGTCATTGTCATACCAATCAAAATCATCTCTATTTCTGTAATATATCTTCCATTCTATCAAATGAGACCAAGAAAACGAGAATACATCAATATATACCATACGAAAATCGACTGCAAAGTCGCTGTTTTAATAAAAAAAAACTGTCAGAGTTTTTTTTCTCTCATTATGCAGTGTGTACTGCAGGATTTTTTTTATACTGCGCACACTGACCACACAGATCCATTCTTTCATATGTATGCCTACCAGACGTTTTCTGCTTAAATTGAGGCCGCTAGAATTTGGGCGTACTAGTACGGCACCAACCCCTGCTCGTAAAACGTACTAGTACGGCACCGACCCCCAAAGGGTTAAGACTACAAATATTTTGAGGTAAATAATGAGTGTACTGTGTGTGTATTTTACTTTTTATTGTTTTTTAATGCCTAGTTCTATTGCTAACTTAATATATGTTAGTGTAAACTTGTTATCTGGCATGTACAGTGGTCCCCTGCCTAACGAGCAAAATTCATTCCAGAAGCCTGCTCAAGTGCCATTACCGAACGAATTTACTCCCTTATGGAATAATCTCACGTAGGTTAGTCTATTTCAGACCCCCAAAAATACACTTCCACAAGCACTTACAATATTATACTTACATAATTGTAGGATTTCCGGGGTGTTCGTTAGGCGGGGGACCACTGTATATGCATTTACACGTGTATAAGTGGAAAAAATGGCATTCTGGTTTCCGGCAATATCTGCTTTCTGGCGGTAGCCTGGAACCTAACCTGCTGTATAAGTGGGGTCCGACTGTACTGTACTGTATTGTTATTATTATAGTGATTCCAAAGTAATAAATTACAGTTTTAGGAATACAGTAATACTGTATCATTGTTATTATAGTGTTATTCTCATTCTTCCTGCAGATAACAAGATTGGCGTGTTTGTAACACAAAATGTTCTCACTTTTCTATGGATTGTACAAATATTTGTTCAAGAAAGATGAGTTTTTTGTCCTCATACTTGGACTAGATAATGCCGGCAAAACTGTAAGTATTATTTGCTAATAATGGTAGGAAGTGTTAAACGCCAGAGTTGTGAAGTTCCACACTTATGAACAAGGACGGTTCATAGAAAAATAATATTTTACTGTATTTATTTAATAATAATATTTGTCTGCACTTACAAATGTGTGTGATATACAGTACTGTAACCCTTGTATGTATTGTATAAAAATATAGTTGACTGCTTGCACGCTGAAGGAATGGTGATGTTGAACGTCAAATGATTACAGTATCTAAATGGTCACAACTACATATTCCTGATGAGCCAACTATGTTGATGGAAAATGGCCGATGCGGTAAAAAAAAATTGGTTCTTTGGGCATAAGTGACTTGTTTGTAAGTTGGGACACCATAGCCATGACTTGTTCACTAGTTGGGGACCTGTTGTACTCTATTGCATTAATAAACAGATTTTACAAAGTATGGAAAACCTCTTAAATATATTTCATTTTGTCTTACAAGAGAGTCCTCAGTTTTTCACTCAATAAATTTTCCACATAAGTTTTTACTCTATGCCACTTAACATTTGACATTTTCTAATGTGGATCATGTATCAGCTGATTTGTATTAATCACTTTTGAATATTTTCACAGACATACCTAGAGGCAGCTAAAACCAAGTTTACAACAGGATACAAAGGCCTAAATCCAAGTAAAATAACCACAACAGTTGGGCAAAATGTTGGAGGAATAACATATGCAGGTATTAAGCTGAGCTTCTGGGATCTTGGTGGTCAGGAGGAGCTGCAGCCATTGTGGGAGAAGGTAAGATTTTGGGTGTTTGCAAAACTGAACTGAATGTAATCAATGATTAAAGAGGTTTCGTTTTCTTGCGGTTTATAGCCAAAGCAATGAAGAGAGCCAAACTTTCTTACAAAAAATTTCAGTTTATTTCCTACAGATTGGTAAATATGTGAATTAACATAGTTAAGTGTTGTATGAAGAATTTTAATTTTACTCCAAAACTTACTTATCAACCTACATCTTTTTTCAACAAACCGGCCGTATCCCACCGAGCAGGTTGGTCCAAAGAGAAAAACGAAAGCTTCTCTTTTTATACTTTAGTAGTGCATACAGGAGAAGGAGTTACTAGCCCCTTGCTCTTGGCATTTTAGTTGATTCTTATGACACGCATGGCTTTTGGAGGAAGAATTCTGTTCCACTTTCCCATGGAAAATCAACCTACATAACTATGCTAAAACTTATGTAATGTAATGTATGATAGTTACCCAACTTATCTAAGACCAGCCTAATTTAGTAAGTATTATTTATTGTCAATGAATTGTATTAATTTTATGATGTTTAGACTGTTTTGTGCAGAGTTATAGGAAAATAAATATACTCTCAGCTTGTTTGGCAAAATAATTCTTTCTATACATGCCAAGTCTAAAAGTTATATTGTATAAAAAGTGCAACTTTAACGTATCAACATTACTTTGAGTGTTTAAGTTTCATTCATCAGTCATTCAGTAGAATGTCTTTTATTTTTTCTAGTACGTATATGTATTTTATTATTATTATTTTTTTTTTCAACAAGTCGGCCGTCTCCCACCGAGGCAGGGTGACCCAAAAAGAAAGAAAATCCCCAAAAAGAAAATACTTTCATCATCATTCAACACTTTCACCTCACTCATACATAATCACTGTCTTTGCAGAGGTGCTCAGATACAACAGTTTAGAATAGTCCCTCCAAAGTGTCAATATCCCAGTCCCCTCCTTTAAAGTGCAGACATTGTACAGTTGTACCTCGACTTACGAGCAGCTCCCAACTCAAACAATTATGTAAGTGTATTTTTGTAGGTGCTTTTGTAAGTGTATTTTTGAGGGTCTGAAATGGATTAATCTAATTTTCATTATTTCTTATTGGAAAAATTCCTTCGGTATCGGCACTTGAATAGCCGTCTGGAATGAATTAAGCTCATAACTCAAGGTACCACTGTATTTCCCATTTCCAGGACTCAAGTCCGGCTAAATCTATAATAACCGGTTTCCCTGAATCCCTTCACTAAATATTACCCTTCTCACACTCCAACAGCTCGTCAGGTCCCAAAAACCATTTGTCTCCATTCACTCCTAACACGCTCACACACGCTTGCTGGAAGTCCAAGCCCCTCACCCACTAAACCTCCTTTACCCCTCCCTCCAACCTTTTTGAGGACAACCCCTACCCCTCCTTCCTTTCCCTACCCCTCCTTCCTTCCCCTACAGATTTATACGCTCTCCAAGTCATTCTACTTTGATCCATTCTCTCTAAATGACCAAACCACCTCAACAACCCCTTTTCAGCCCTCTAATACTTTTAGTAACTCCACACCTCCTCCTAATTTCCACACTACGAATTCTCTGCATAATATTTACACCACACATTGCTCTTAAACAGGACATCTCCACTGCCTCCAGCCACCTCCTCGGTGCAGCATTTACAACCCAAGCTTCACACCCATATAAGCGTGTTGGTACCACTATACTTTCATACATTCCCTTCTTTGCTTCCATAGATAACGTTTTTTGTCTCCACAGATACCTCAATGAACCACTCACCTTTTTCTTTCATCAATTCTATGGTTAACCTCATCCTTCATAAACCCATCCGCTGACAAGTCAACTCCCAAATATTTGAAAACATTCACTTCTTCCATACTCCCTCTCTCCAATGTGATATCCAATTTTTTTTAATCTAAATAATTTGATACCCTCATCAACTTACTCTTATCTATGTTCTCTTTCAACTTTTTACCTTTATGCACCCTCCCAAACTCGTCCACTAACCTTTGCAACTTTTCTTTAGAATCTCCCATAAGCACAGTATCATCAGCAAAAAGTAACTGTGTCAACTCCCATTTTGTACTTGATTCGCCATAATTTAATCCCACTCCTCTCCCCAACACCCTAGCATTTACTTCTTTTACAACCCTATCTATAAATATAATAAACAACCATGGTGACATCACACATCCCTGTCTAAGACCTACTTTTACCGGGAAGTAATCTCCCTCTCTCCTACACACCCTAACCTGAGCCTCACTATCCTCATAAAAACTCTTTACAGCATTTAGTAACTTACTACCTATTCCATACACTTACAACATCTGCCACATTGCTTCTCTATCCACTCTATCATATGCTTTTTTCTAAATCCATAAATGCAATGAAAACTTCCCTACTTTTTTCTAAATACTGTTCACATATATGCTTCACTGTAAACACTTGATCTACACATCCCCTACCCACTCTAAAACCTCCTTGCTCATCTGCAATCCTACTCTCTGTCTTACCTCTAATTCTTTCAATAATAACCCTACCGTACACTTTACCTGGTATACTCAGTAAACTTATTCCCCTATAATTTTTGCAATCTCGTTTGTCACCCTCCTCTTTATATAAAGGAACTATACATGCTCTTTGCCAATCCTTAGGTACCTTCCCCTCTTTCATACATTTATTAAAGAAAAATACCAACCACTCCAACACAATATTCTCCCCTGCTTTTAACATTTCTGTCATGATCCCTTCAGTTCCTGCTGCTTTACCCCCTTTCATTCTATGTAATGCCTCATGCACCTTCCCCACACTCACATCCTGCTCTTCTTCACTCCTAAAAGATGTTATACCTCCCTGACCAGTGCATGAAATTACTGCCTCCCTTTATTATTATTATTATTATTATTATTATTATTATTTCCTTCCTTTCAACACGTCAGCCGTTTCCCACCGAGGCAGGGTGGCCCAAAAGGAAAAACGAAAGTTTCTCCTTTTACATTTAGTAATTTATTCAGGAGAAGGGGTTACTAGCCCCCTTGCTCCAGGCATTTTAGGCGCCTCTTACGACACGCATGGCTTACGGAGGAAGAATTCTGTTCCACTTCCCCATGGAGATAAGAGGAAATAAGAACAAGAACTAGTAAGAAAATAGAAGAAAACCCAGAGGGGTGTGTATATATATGCTTGTACATGAATGTGTAGTGTGACCTAAGTGTAAGTAGAAGTAGCAAGATGTACCTGAAATCTTGCATGTTTATGAGACAGAAAAAAGACACCAGCAATCCTACCATCATGTAAAACAATTACAGGCTTTCGTTTTACACTCACTTGGCAGGACAGTAGTACCTCCCTGGGCGGTTGCTGTCTACCAACCTACTACCTAGGGTTATTATTATTTATTATTATTATTATTATTATTATTATTATTATTATTATTATTATGGCAGATCAATATTTTATGAATTAAATTTTTTTTTTTCAGTATTTTGCAGAGTGTCACGCTATAATCTATATGGTAGACTCTGCAGACAGAGAGAGAATGGATGAATCAAAAGAAGCATTTGGTAAGTTATTGCTTTTCACAAGCATAGTATTGTACATGTGTTATTTATATTTTTATCAGTGTCTTATTATACACAGCCTTAAAATTACTAAATGACAGCAAGGTAGAAAATGCAGAAAATATTTTTCACCAACTAACTGGCATTAGTACAAATCCCATTGATTTCGAAAAAGAAATGGACAACATGCCCACTCACTCAGCACCTGGACCAGATTCATGGAATGCTCTGTTTATAAAGAAGTGCAAAGTACCACTAGCACGAGCCCTCAGTATTCTTTGGAGAAAGAGCTTAGATCTAGGTGTAATACCAGAGGCTTTAAAGAGTGCAGACATAGCTCCTTTGCATAAGTGATGAGACGGCAGATTACAAATTTCATGGACCAGCTGAGGGACGTGATTAAGAGGAAAGGATGCAGCACCAAGTATTAGAACCTCAGTAAGTGTGCAGATATATACAGTGGACCCCCGCCTAACGAGCACCCCGGAAATCGTACAATTATGTAAGTATAATATTGTAAGTGCTTGTGGAAGTGTATTTTTGGGGGTCTGAAATAGACTAACCTATGTGACATTATGTCTTAAGGAAGTAAATTCGTTCGGTAATGGCACTTGAGCAGGCTTCTGGAATGAATTTTGCTCGTTAGGCGGGGGTCCACTGTATATTAAAATCTTTCGTGGTATGTGTTTGTGTTTTAGTACGTGTGTGGGGAGGGGCAGCATAATGCCTGTACAGTGGAACCCAAGTTTCGGCCACCCCGAGTCTCGGCTGCTTCGAGTTTCGGTTGCATTTTTTGGCCTAATTTTGTCCCCGTGCAGGTGTCGTGAGCCCGTCTAGCTTTGTTTAACCTTGAGTGAACATTACCCTGGACTCTCATGCAAACATTTCACAATAAATTCATTGTGTTTAGTGCTTGTTTATTGATTGTGACTGTGAAATAAGCCACTATGGGCCCAAAGAAACTTCATAGTGGCAGCCCTTTAGTAAAGAAAGCGACAAACTCGATAGACTTGATGAAAGAAATTGTAGCAAAGTACCAAAGTGGAGGAGGAAGAGAGAAAGGAGAATGAGCCTTCTTCAGTGATTTAGTGATTCTACGATATGTACGATACTAAAGCAACACGAGTCGATAAAGGCTATAGCACCAGCCAGTGATAAAGTGTAGCATTAACAGTGTAGCAAGTAAGTTAAGCAATTAATCGATAGGAAAAGGACAGCACGAAACTGATTCCTCCAGTGTTGTTGAGTTATATAGGGCGACTGACAACACCGATGTCTCTGGCGGCCATGATCATCACTATGTAAGGCTTATCTTTCAGTGGCCCTTATACACCCAACAACAAACAACACAGCAACAATCGTCGGTTAGGGAGAGAGACATATGACATAGTATTTTATTCATTCTAGAGTATATATCATGTTTCTATGTTATTAATATTGTTTATTATGTCATATTAGATGACCTATGCTAGATAAATAAGCCGTAAAGTTGATATTAGTGTCATATTGAAGGACTATCTTGTCCTGCCTCTCTCATATGCCAACAAGAGTCTTCAATAAAGGTAAAACTGATTTAAATGTTCATTTATCCACAAAAATTAGTGTTATTTTTTTTTATTAACACATCGGCCATTTCCCACCAAGGCAGAGTGGCCTGACAAAGAAAAACTTTCATCATCATTCACTCCATCACTTTCTTGCCAGAGGCGTGCTTACACTACAGCTACAAAACTGCAACATTAACACCCCTCCTTCAGAGTGCCAGCACTGTACTTCCCATCTCCAGGAATCAAGTCTGGCCTGCCGGTTTCCCTGAAACCCTTCATAAATGTTACCTTGCCTACACTCCAACAGCACGTCAAGTCCTAAAAACCATTTGTCTCCATTCGCTCCTATCTTACACGCTCACGCACGCTTGCTGGAAGTCCAAGCCCCTTGCACACAAAACCACCTTTACCCCCTCCCTCCAACCTTTCCTAGGCTGACCCCTACCCCGCCTTCCCTCCACTACAGATTTATACACTCTTGAAGTCATTCTATTTTGTTCCATCCTCTCTATATGTCCAAACCATCTCAACAACCCCTCCTCAGCTCTCTGGATAATAGTTTTGGTAATCCTACACCTCCCCCTAATCTCCAAACTACGGATTCTCTGCATTATATTCACACCACACATTGCCCTCAGACATGACATCTCCACTGCCTCCAGCCTTCTCCTTGTTGCAACATTCACAACCATGTCTCACACCCATACAAAAGTGTTGGTATAACTATACTCTCATACTTTCCCCTCTTTGCTTTCATGGATAAAGTTCTCTGTCTCCACAAGCTCCTCAGTGCACCACACACCTTTTTCCCCTCGTTAATTCTATGATTCACCTCATCCTTCATTTACCCATCTGCTGACACATCCACTCCCAAATATCTGAACACATTCACCTCCTCCATACTCTCTCCCTCCAATCTGATATCCAATCTTCCGTTATCTAATTTTTTTTGTTATCCTCATCACCTTACTCTTTCCTATATTCACTTTTAATTTCCTTCTTTTACATACCCTACCAAACTCGTCCACCAACCTCTGCAACTTCTCTTCAGAATCCCCCAAAAGCACAGTGTCATTAGCAAAGAGCAACTGTGACAACTCCCACTTTGTGTTAGATTCTTTATCTTTTAACCCCACACCTCTTGCCAACACCCGAGCATTCACTTCTTTTACAACTCCATCTATAAATATATTAAACAACCACAGTGACATTACACATCCCTGTCTAAGGCCTACTTTTACTGGGAAATAATCTCCCTCTCGCCTACATACTCTAACCTGTGCCTCACTATCCTCGTAAAAACTTTTCACCGCTTTCAATAACCTACCTCCTATTCCATACATTTCCAACATCTGCCACATTGCCTCCCTATCCACCCTATCATATGCCTTTTCCAAATCCATAAATGCCACAAAGACCTCTTTACCCTTATCTAAATATTGTTCACCTATATGTTTCACTGCAAACACTTGGTCTACACACCCCCTACCCTTCCTAAAGAATCTTTGTTCATCCGCTATCCTGCTCTCCGTCTTACTATTAATTCTTTCAATAATAACTCTACCATACACTTTACCAGGTATACTCAACAGACATATTCCCCTATAATTTTTACACTCTCTTTTGTCCCCTTTGCCTTTATACAAAGGAACTATGCATGCTCTCTGCCAATCCCTAGGTACCTTACCCTCTTCCATACATTTATATTAAATAAAAACACTAACCACTCTAAAACTATATCCCCACCTGCCTTTAACATTTCTATCTTTATCCCATCAATCCCAGCTGCTTTACCCCATTTCATTCTACTCTCTGCCTCACGAACTTCCCCCACACTCACAACTGGTTCTTCCTCACTCCTATAAGATGTTATTCCTCCTTGCCCTATACATGAAATCACAGCTTCCCTATCTTCATCAACATTTAACAATTCTTCAAAATATTCCCTCCATCTTCCCGATACCTCTAACTCTCCATTTAATAACTCTTCTCTCCTATTTTTAACTGACAAATCCATTTTTTTTTCCTAGGTAGTAGGTTGGTAGACAGCAACCGCCCAGGGAGGTACTACCGTCCTGCCAAGTGAGTGTAAAACGAAAGCCTGTAATTGTTTTACATGATGGTAGGATTGCTGGTGTCTTTTTTCTGTCTCATAAACATGCAAGATTTCAGGTACATCTTGCTACTTCTACTTACACTTAGGTCACACTACACATTCATGTACAAGTATATATATACACACCCTCTGGGTTTCTTCTATTTTCTTACTAGTTCTTGTTCTTATTTCCTCTTATCTCCATGGGGAAGTGGAACAGAATTCTTCCTCTGTAAGCCATGCGTGTCGTAGAGCGACTAAAATGCCGGGTGCAAGGGGCTAGTAACCCCTTCTCCTGTATATATTACTAAATGTAAAAGGAGAAACTTTCGTTTTTTCTTTTGGGCCACCCTGCTTCGGTGGGAAACGGTCGACGTGTTGAAAGAAGAGGAAGAAGAAAATCCATTTTTTCCCTAGGCTTTCTCAACTTGTTAATCTCACTCCAAAACTTTTTCTTATTTTCAACATAATTTATTGATAACATCTCACCCACCCTCTCATTTGCTCTCTTTTTACACTGCTTTACCACTCTCTTAACCTCTCTTTTTCTCTACATATTCTCCTTCCTCCTTGCATCACTTATTCTTTGTAAAAACCTCTCATATGCTAACTTTTTCTCTCTTACTACTCTCTTTACATCATCATTCCACCAATCGCTCTTCTTCCCTCCTGCACCCACTTTCCTATAACCATAAACTTCTGCTGAACACTCTAGCACTATATTCCTAAACTTACCCCATACCTTTTCTACCTCACTGCCTATAATCTCACTAGCCCATCTGTCCTCCAACAGTTGTTTATTTCTTACCCTAACTGCCTCCTCCTTTAGTTTATAAATCTTCGCTTCTCTCTTACTTGCTGTTTCCATTCTCCTTGTATCCCATCTACCTTTTACTCTCACTGTAGCTACAACTAAAAAGTGATCTGATATATCTGTGGCCCCTCTATAAACATGTACATCCTGAAGTCTACCCAACAGTCTTTTATCTACCAATATGTAGTCCAACAAACTACTGTCATTTCGCCCTACATCATATCTTGTATACTTATTTATCCTCTTTTTCTTAAAATATGTGTTACCTATAACCAAACCCCTTTCTATACAAAGTTCAATCAAATGCTCCCCTTTATCATTTACACCTGGTACCCCAAACTTACCTACCACACCCTCTCTAAACGCTTCTCCTACTTTAGCATTTAGGTCCCCTACCACGATTACTCTCTCACTTGGCTCAAAAGTTCCTACACACTTGCTTAACATCTCCCAAAATCTCTCTCTCTCCTCTACACTCCTCTCTTCTCCAGGTGCATACGCACTTATTATGACCTACTTTTCACATCCGACCCTTATTTTAATCCACATAATCCTTGAATTTATACATTTATGTTCCCTCTTCTCTCTCCATAACTGGTTCTTCAACATTATTGCTACCCCTTCCTTAGCTCTAACTCTCTCAGATACTCCTGACTTAATCCCATTTATTTCTCCCCACTGAAACTCGCCTACCCCCTTCAGCTTTGTTTTGCTTAGGGCTAGGACATCCAACTTCTTTTCATTCATAACATTAGCAATCATCTCTTTCTTATCATCCGCACTACATCCACGCACATTCAAACATCCCAGTTTTATGAAGTTTTTCCTTGTTTTGTTTTTAGTAATTTATACAGGAGGTTACTAGCCCATTGCTCCCGATGACACCCGAATCTGTATGACAGTGTCCACCGTTGAAGACACTGCAAGACTCCAAGCAGACATAAACCAAATCTTTAAATGGGCTGCAGAAAACAATATGAAGTTCAATGATGAGAAATTTCAATTACTCAGATACGGAAAACGTGAAGAAATTAAAATCTCATCGGAGTACAAAACTAATTCCAACCACACAATAGAGCGAAAAACTAATGTCAAAGACCTGGAAGTGATCATGTCAGAGGATCTCACCTTCAAGGACCATAACAAAGTAGCAATTGCATCTGCTCGAAAAATGACAGGATGGATACTGAGAACCTTCTAAACCAGGGATGCCAAGCCCATGTTGACACTTTACAGATCGCTTGTTCTATCTAGGCTGGAATATTGCTGCACACTAACTGCACCTTTCAAGGCGGGTGAAATTGCTGACCTTGAAAATGTGCAGAGAACCTTCACCGCACGCATAAGTGCGATAAACCACCTCAACTACTGGGAACGCTTGAAGTTCCTAAACCTGTACTCTCTAGAACGCAGGCGGGAGAGATACATTATTATATACACATGGAAAATTCTCGAGGGCTTAGTACCAAACTTGCACACAAAAATCACTCCGTACGAAAGCAAAGACTCGGCAGGCGATGTAACATCCCCCAATGAAGAGCAGGGTGCCACTAGCACGTTGAGGGACAACACAATAAGTGTCAGGGCCCAAGATTGTTCAACTGCCTCCCAGCATACATCAGGGGATTACCAGCAAACCCCTGGCTGTCTTCAAGCAGGCACTGGACAGGCACCTAAAGTCGGTACCTGACCAGCCAGGCTGTGGTTCGTACGTTGGACTGCGTGCAGCCAGCAGTAACAGCCTGGTTGATCAGGCTCTGGTTCAACAGGAGGCCTGGTCACAGACCGGGCGGTGGGGGCGTTGACCCCTGGAATTCTCTCCAGGTAGACTCCAGGTAGGTAGACACGTACCAAAACACAAACACATACCATGAAAGATTATAATATATATGTTTGCACACTTACTGAGGTTTTAATACTTGGTGCTGCATCCTTTATGCTTAATCACGTCCCTCAGCCATGTAGGAAGACTCACACACAAATTCTTGAGGGTTTGGGGAGGTATATTATTCCATGCCTCATGTAGAGCAGCCTCCAGCCGTGGGATGGAACTGATATCCTTGCCCAGTAAACTTTGTTTTACTATTGACCAGAGATTCTCAATAATGTTCAGGTCTTGGGAATTGCCTGGCCAGTCATTAAAGAACCTCACTTCACAATTCTTAAGCCAATGAACTATAGATTTGGCAGTATGACAGTGTGCACCGTCCTGCATAAAAACCGTAGCCCCACACTTGTCAAATGCCTCAGGTAAATTGTCTAAATTGTCACACAATAACTCCAGGTACGTAATTATACTGGTTCATATACAGTAGGGCCCCGCTTTTCGGCGTTTCGCTTTACGTCGTTCCGTTCATACGGCGAGTTCAAATTATGACCAAAACTTTATATATGGCAAGCGGTCTTTCAAATATGGCTTGCTCCACCTGGTTTGTTTACATTTTCTGTGAGCACATCTCTATTATGTAATAATCACTCTAGGGCACATTAAATGTCCTATTTTAAGTCAATATAGACATTTTCATTAATCCATCTACGTATGATATTTTCTTCAAAATTATATAAGAAACACGTTACATAGCATATAAACATGCTGTTTATATGCTATGGAGGTGTTGCTGGGCATAGGGAAAACATTACGTAATACTAATAATAATCTTTCTTGGGCACATTAAATGTCTTATTTTACGTTAATATAGACATTTTCATTAATCCATCTATGATATTTTTTTCAAAATTATATAAGAAGTTACAAAGCATATAAACATGCTGTTTATATGCTATGTGGTTGCCGGGCGGAGGTAAAACATTACGTAATACTAATAATAATCACTCTTGGGCACATTAAATGTCTTATTTTGCATTAATATAGACATTTTCATTAATCCAGCTATGATATTTTCTTCAAAATTATATAAGAAACATGTTACAAAGCATATAAACATGCTGTTTATATGCTGTGTGGTTGCCGGGGAAAGGGAAAACATTACGTAATACTAATAATAATCACTCTTGGGCACATTAAATGTCTTATTTTACGTTAATATAGACATATTCATTAATCCATCTATGATATTTTCTTCAAAATTATATAAAAAACACATTACAAAGCATATAAACATGCTGTTTATATGCTATGTGGTTGCCGGACGGAGGGAAAACATTACGTCAATCCCCTTAATACATAACGCTTTTGTGTACAATTCTCGGCATGAATTATTTATTACTTCTCCTTTTATGATGGCATCTAAAGGTACAGTGGATCCTCGGTTTTCATTCACCTCATAACTCGAACAATTATGTAAATGTATTTTTGTAAGAGCTTTTGTAAGTGTATTTTTAGGGGTCTGAAACGACTAATCTAACTTACATTTGTACTTATGGGAACAAATTCATTCGGTAACAGCATTCTGGAAAGAATTTTTAACGAAAACCGAGGGTCCACTGTAGTTAATAGAAACGATTAAACTCGGTGAACATGGTATGTCGATGGTAATAATATGGCTCTGGGCCACATGTAGGTAGGTGTGGGTATGTAGCCCAGGCGGACTACATACCTACATTATTATTATAACTGATAATTATACTTATGTGTACCTGTACCTAAGTAAACTTACACATGTTAATATAGACATTTTGCTTAATCCATCTAAATACACCCCACAGTAGAATAAATTAACATAAATACGTATGAGATGTGGTAGCCGGGTTACTTGTAGGACTTGTGGTAGCCAGGCTACTTGTAGGACTTGTGGTAGCCAGGCTACTTGTAGGACTTGTGGTAGCCAGGCTACTTGTAGGACTTGTGGTAGCCAGGCTACTTGTAGGACTTGTGGTAGCCAGGCTACTTGTAGGACATGTGGTAGCCAGGCGACTTGTAGGACTTGTGGTAGCCAGGCGACTTGTAGTCCAACATCAGGGAAAATGTGTACACTATAATATTACTGGGGGTAACTAGAAAATTACTCCTTTCGTATGCCTTCATTTGTACACAATGTAAAGTGACGAAAACCAGATGCGTTCGCCTGGTTTATTTACATTACGTGTGGGTGGGGAGGGGCGGGGAGGGCTGCCCTCGCTGGCTATCCGTTCAGTTCAGTTCAGACTCTCAGGTAAGGACCCACTAGGGGCGAGGGGAAAGTGGGGACAGAAGAAGAATAGCCGGTGAGAGGAAGAGCTGAAGGAGAAGAGAAAGAGTCAGGACTAAACCCAACAGTCTAACTACTCAGATACTTTTTTTTCTGGCTATCCACACATCCCAAACCTGACTTCCTACAAATAAAACTTACCTCTCACCTTACATTAACACTACAAATATTTTAAGGTAAGTATTGAGTGTACTGTATATGCATTTTATCGCTCTAGGGCACTTAATGTCATAGTAGGTGGGAGTGGCCAGGCAGGATGCCATACCTCCCACACGACTTTCTACAAATAAATACTTTTCACCTCTCACCCTACATTAAGACCATTAAGACTACAAATATTTTAAGGTAAGTAATGTGTGTACTGTATATGCATTGTATCACTCTAGGGCGCTTTAAGCATCGTAGTATAGTATGTGTGGGTGGGGTGGCCAGGAGGGCTACCATACCTACCACACCTGACTTCTTACAGTAAATACTACTCACCTTTTGCCCTACATTAAGACTACAAATATTTTGAGGTAAATTATGAGTGTACTGTGTGTGTATTTTACTTTTTAATGCCTAGTTCTATTGCTAACTTAATATATGTTAGTGTAAACTTGCTATCTGGCATTTACAGTGGACCCCCAGATTACGTCATTTTTTCGTTCAAGAATGCTGTTCAAGTGCCATTACCGAACAAATTTTTTCCCATAATGAATAATGTAAATTAGATTAGTCCTTTTAGACCCTCAAAAATACACTTGCAAAAGCACTTACAAAAATAAACTTAGATAAAAGGGCGAGTTTGGAGACCATCGTAAACCGTGGGTCCACTGTATATGTATTTATAAATGGAAAAAATGGAGTTCTGCTTTTCGGCGAAGTCTGCTTTCCAGCAGTAGCCAGGAACCTAACCTGCCATATAAGTGGGGCCCAACTGTACTGGTTTTTGGGAAGCACAATGAGTTCACCAACACTCTGAGAACTGAAACACCCCCAAACCATGAGCGAGTCTGGGTGTTTGGTTGGTCCATAGGTGTAGCGTGGGTCTAGCGGGTCACTACACATGTTCCCTACGGTTACAGGTGATGGTGAAGGTTGTTTCATCACTTCAAAGTACTTGAGACCACTGTTGAGGAGTCCAGTGAAGATATTTCTTTGCATAATCCAGCCTACATTTCTTCTGTGGCTTGGAGAGGATCGGTTTCTTAACCTGGCAGTGACTACTGTAGCCCAGTTCTGACACACGTCTGTTAACAGTTCTTACAGACACCTCTGAGAGAAGATGTGGGTTGTTTTCTTTCATTTCTCTAGCAGTTTTCTTAGGTGTACTCTCTAACTGCTTCTTTAACACAGTTAAGGTACGAACAGATGTCTTCTTCGAGGGGCCAGGCCGAGGTTTGGCAGACGGTAACACAACACTGCCACCAGCCTTGAAACGCTGCACCCAGTTCCTCACTGAACGCTCACACACACCAACATTCTCCACTATTTCTTTTGTCTGGTGCCCAGCTTTGTGAAGCCCTATGATTTGAGCTATAGTTTCAGGTGTTAAAGACTTCCTTTTACCCATAATCAAACATGTATAGCCCCAAAACCAAAGGGAACACCGGATGAAAGATGGGACAGATGAGAAACGAAAGTGAAACACTTCCTCTCACCACGGCAGCCATGTGAGCACTGAGGAGTCACTGTGGAGTGTGGCGGCAGGCCGTGACGTCATGCTAACGGCTGCTACCTGGCATAATGCACTGACGAGAAAAGACCCCCTGTATGGTATGCCTTTGATTTTCGTCACAGCATTATGCCGGGGCACTCACCCGGCATAATGTCGTGACTAGCACTGTACCACATATTATCTCTCAATTGCAGCCTCTCTGTGGAGTAAGCATTAAAACTTCAATTTAACAGACCAGTATAGGGAAGATGGTAGTATCTGATAATTCCGATTGTATGGTAATTCCAACTACAGTGGACCCTCGGTTAACGAATACCCCGGAAATCGTGCAATTATGTAAGTATAATTTTGTAAGTTCTTGTGGAAGTGTAGTTTTGGGGGTCTGAAATAGACTAACCTACATGACATTATTTCTTAAGGACGTAAATTCGTTCGGTAATGGCACTTGAGCAGGCTTCTTCAATGAATTTTTTTCGTTAACCGAGGGTCCACTGTACTGTTAAAAAAATGGCAAAAAAAGTGCAACTCTACTCTTAAAATACATTACCATACAGTCACAGTAGTCAGTGCACACATTGTTTTCAAATCCTCTGCATCATCAGGGTTAAAATGTGAAGAAAATGATGATAATCTTTACATATGAATACTATATAAATCGTAACTGGTCTAAACCGATAGCAGTTGTGTCTTTTTACTTTACCATACTTTAACAGTATGGTAAAGTGTTGATGTAACCCTCTAATACTGTATCTACTGTACTGTACTATACATGTAGGGGTCATCCCAGGAAAGGTTAAAGGGAAGGGTTCATAGCAGGTTTTGTGTGCTAGGGGATTGAATACCCTACAGACTTGTGTGAGCATGTTAAATCAAAGTGAGTGCAAACAAGTGGTTTTTATGATTTAGACAGGCTGTTGAAGTGTGAGTAAGGTAACATTTATGATGGGATTTAGGGAAAACTGGTTAGCCAGACTTGAGTCCTGGAAGTGGAAGGTACAGTGCTTGTTCTCTGAAGGAGGGGGTGAGGATGTTGCAGTTTGGAGGGCCATCAGAACTGTGAAGTTGGTACTCTTCTGGCAGGATAGAGATTGAAAGAATAATGGTGAATTTGCTTCCACTTTTTTGGGTCACCCTACCTTGATGGGAGTGTTAAAAAAGCATTATGTGATAAACAAAGAAATATGTGTGTGATGCTGGTTGTTGGTGCTGAGGGTTTAGAGGTCCACCACAGATTATGCTGTAAGGAATAGTGCCCGAAGCAGGGTGGGAATTAGGAAGGGAACAAGAGTTCCCTTCAAAAATAGAAATTTGAATAAAAGATTCCAAATTAGGTAATGTGGACCCCCATGCCTAATCCTCAGAAGAGCCAGATGTCCACACTAATCTGAGTCAGTTACTAGCTTGTCCCAAGCTTTAGAAATCTGCAGAGTGGTGAAAAAAAGGAGCTTTTGTATGGTGTCCTGACCAGTTGCCCAATAGAATGTGTCAACGATAAGAGCAGTCATCCCAGGGAGAGAATGGGAAATTTCATCACTAATGCTAATGACTGGGTAGAGCTAAGTGTCCACACTTCACCAGCACTGGCATTGAAAATTGTGTGAATTTGGAGTCCCACTATGTTAGTGTTGACATACTGTTCTCTTTCCCTCCTCTCCTCTCTTGGCATTGTTATAACTGAAGTTGTTCAGTTATGAATAAAACAAACTAAAAGTGTTTTAGTTTATTAATAATTCCTTATTTGAGTCTTGTAGATGGTTAAATATTGTGCTTGCACTCTGAAGGAGGGGCAGGGGTGTTGCAGGTCAAAGGGTTATTTCGGTTGTGATGTCTGCAAACTTTTGGCAAAACATCTGTTGAATGAATGATAGTGGATACCTTGAACTTTTCTCTATCTCAGTGAGACAGCTGGTGTATTAATTTTTTTTTTAATCATCTGAATAGTAGTTGACCTCTGAGCCCCACAACCTCTAGCCAGCCAGCCCACCCAGGGGCTGTCTGTCCAACGCTTCTATCCATCAGTAGCAAAAAAACAGTAATAATCTGTTAAGCACTTTTTTTCAATATTTTGATCATTATTTTCATATCTTTTTGTGTGCTTCACACTTATGAGATGGGGTAGTACATGGGACATTTTTATTTAGTAAAACACTTTCCTTAATGCCAGTAATATATGGTAATAGAGTAAAGATAAAGACAGTAAATTCAGGAAACCTGGAAAGCAAATGACAACTCACTGCTTTTGTACCCAGTGGATTTTGTCCATTGTTTCCGAAATTCATTAAATCCAGGTTATGCTGCTTTTGCTTTCCATCCAGTTAATTTGATGGATTTTCTTTTTTACACCATTAAATTTATATGCAAGGAGCTGTTTTTCTACCTTAGCTCATTTGAAATCCCAGGTCTATCCTAGGTATACTGTCTCCTTCCAGGATGCCACTTACAACAGTCAGCTAATATCTAATGGAGACTTGTCCATGTGTCTCAGATTGTATTCAGGTCTTTACTTCGGTTGTGAGTTTAAGGATCATGTAGAATAGTACATAGCAAGTAGTGAATTTGTCATAAGTTTTTTATATATTGAATGTATCTCACATGACATCTTCAATAGTAACAGGTACATTATATTCATAGAGTACTTGTTTCTCTTCTTCTAAACCTTACATTATATTTGCCTGTATTTATACTATATTTCTTGTATCTTTCAGACAGAATGATTTCTAGTGAGACCCTAACAGGAGTGCCATTACTTGTTCTTGCTAATAAACAAGACATTCCCGAGTGCATGGGAGTCCGTGAAGTGAAGCCTATTTTCAACCAGTCGGCAGACCTCATAGGCCGAAGAGATTGTATGGTGATGCCAGTCTCTGCTCTCACTGGGTAAACTGTTAATACTTTCATTCATGTGACAGAGAATATTTCTTAAATAAGATATTTTAAAGGATGAAAGATTGAGATAAGTTTCAGATAATATTAAGTGCATTTGAATGTTTCATTAAGTGGGAGTTCCCAGGAGGAGCAGAGTCAATGGATGTAGGGAGATAAAAGAGGTAAATAAAGATGGTCAGTCTTCTTAACCATGGTCCTGTTGGTATGGAAAACCTTAACCAGTATTGCCATGGTGTCAATGGAGTGCACAGTCTCTCCAATCTCAGAACTTTACTGTAAATATATGAAGTATTCATGCAGAGTCTTTGTTACTTCAGTGAAGTGAAATATATAATGTTTCGTTCAAATGTTAATCTGTTTGGAAACATCTGAACCGTATTTTAACACATCGGCCATATCTCAGCAAAGTAGGGTGACCTGAAGGGCAAACATAATCACCATCATTTTCTGAAGCTGTCTTTCCAGGCATATATGGACATCACAGTTCGAATAAGCCAATGAACTGCAGCATCCCCACCCATCCTTCAGAGTGCAGGCACTATACTAACCACCTCCAGTACTCAAATCTGGCTGCTAAGTTTCCTGAATTCTTTTTTGTTACCTTGCTTACACTCCATCAACACATTAGATTTGAAAAACCTGTGTTCACTTACTCTGATCTAACATATGCACACACACTTGCTGAATGTTCAATCCCATCCTTCTCCCAAACCTTTTTAGTTTTCCATACACCTTTTTCCCCATCCACCCTGGAAAAATATAATTGTGTATAATACGTGTTCTCTTCTTTTATTATATTTTTTTAAATTTTCCCAGGGGGGGGTAGATGGGGGGCATTGACTGGCTGGTGGAATGCATCAAGAGGAACAGTGATGTTAGACCCTCACTCAACCATGATGACACCTGATTCATTTATATGTAGGTTTCAGAGCTATATTTTAAGAAAGCTGCACTAGGGTTGGTAAAGGTTTTTTTTTTTTTTATGGGGAACTTAAAAGGGGCAATAGTGGTTTGTTATGAGTGGAGAAATTCTTTTTTTTTTTTTTTTTTTTTTTAGAGTATAATTCTAGAATTAACATGGATTTAATAAAAAAGAAGAGAAAAATCTGTTTATTTTGTGATACACTCTTAAAATTTTAAAATTTTGTGAATGAATCTTCCTTAAACATATTGCCGTAATTTTTCTTACTACTATCAGTTGGTAATATGAGCCATCATCAGCAGTATAAATAAAATGATGTATGTATTATTTTTTTTGAAAGTACCTTACTGGCCCAAAATGAAATGGTTTAATAATTATGTTAGAGGATATAATTTTCTGCATGCATTGTACCTAAAAAAGTAGTGGTAGTAATTTTATTTGTTCAGTAGTAATAATAATAATAATTTTTAAACTACAAAAATAAAACATTTTCAATATATTAAGTGTTATGGGTTTCATGGTGAATCAACATCTCACAAATATTACCAGAAATTATCA
>WNWK01003524.1:124058-164536 GCA_009830355.1 Cherax destructor
CACAGGCAACAGGTGTATGGAGACTTGTCCATGTGTCTCAGATTGTATTCAGGTCTTACTTCGGTTGTGAGTTTAAGGATCATGTAGAATAGTACATAGCAAGTAGTGAATTTGTCATAAGTTTTTATATATTGAATGTATCTCACATGACATCTTCAATAGTAACAGGTACATTATATTCATAGAGTACTTGTTTCTCTTCTTCAAACCTTACATTATATTTGCCTGTTTTTTATACTATATTTCTTGTATCTTTCAACAGAATGATTTCTAGTGAGACCCTAACAGGAGTGCCATTACTTGTTCTTGCTAATAAACAAGACATTCCCGAGTGCATGGAGTCCGTGAAGTGAAGCCTATTTTCAACCAGTCGGCAGACCTCAGGCCGAAGAGATTGTATGGTGATGCCAGTCTCTGCTCTCACTGGGTAAACTGTTAATACTTTCATTCATGTGACAGAGAATATTTCTTAAATAAGATATTTTAAAGGATGAAAGATTGAGATAAGTTTCAGATAATATTAAGTGCATTTGAATGTTTCATTAAGTGGGAGTTCCCAGGAGGAGCAGAGTCAATGGATGTAGGGAGATAAAAGAGGTAAATAAAGATGGTTCAGTCTTCTTAACCATGGTCCTGTTGGTATGGAAAACCTTAACCAGTATTGCCATGGTGTCAATGGAGTGCACAGTCTCTCCAATCTCAGAACTTTACTGTAAATATATGAAGTATTCATGCAGAGTCTTTGTTACTTCAGTGAAGTGAAATATACAGTGGTACCTCGGTTTACGATGTTATCACCTTACGTTATTTTCGGTAACCGATATTTATAACGTAAGAAATTTGTTTGTGGTTTACGATGTTTGCTTCGGTTACCGACATTCGTACCGGACCTGTCCGCTGGCGCCCAGCTGAGCGCGCACTCCAGGAGCGCCAGTGCTATTGTTTACAAGCGAGAGCGACCACCCACCCACACCCACGCATTCATACCAGTATATTGTCATTATTCCACTGTTTTTAGTGCTTGCAACTGCTAAATAAGCTACCATGGGTCCAAGGAAAGATCCTAGTGCTAAGCCTGTGGCAAAGAGGAACAGAAATATATGTACGATAGAAGTGAAGAAGGAGATAATAGAAAATATGAAAGTGGAGTGCGTATCAGTGAGCTGGCCAGGCTGTATGGTAAACCCTATTCTACCATCGCTACCATTGTGGATAAGAAATATTCAAGTAAAATCAAGGAAGCTGTTGTTGCAAAAGGGCATCTGTGATCACAAAACAGAGACCACAAGTGGTGGAAAATGTGGAAAGGTTGTTGTTGGTGTGGATCAACGAGAAACAGTTAGCAGGAGATACTGTTTCGGAGGGAATAATATGTGAAAAGCAAGGCAGTTGCATGATGATCTCCTTAAGAAAATGCCTGCAACGAGTGAAGTGAGCGAATTTAAAGCCAGCAGAGGCTGGTTTCAAAATTTAAGAAGCGTACTGGCATACATAGTGTTGTGAGGCATGGTGAGGGAGCCAGTTCTGACAAAAGTGCGGCTGAAAAATATGTTCCTGAATTCCAGGAGTACCTAGAGGCTGAACAATTCCTCCCCAACAAGTGTTTAATTGTGATGAAACAGGCCTGTTTTGAAGAAAATGCCCAACAGGACCTACATTACTCAGGAGGAAAAGGCACAGCCAGGACATAAGCCTATGAAAGACAGGCTAACGTTGATGCTTTGTGCCAATGCAAGTGGTGATTGCAAAGTGAAGCCTTTACTAGTGTATCTTTTGAAAATCCCCGAGTGTTTGGCAGATGCGGTGTCAGCAAGTCTAACTTGTGTGTGATGTGGAAGTCTAACAAAAGGCTTGGGTCACAAAGGACATTTTCTTAGATTGGTTCAATGAAGTGTTTGGCCCCAGTGTGAAGAAATATCTATTGGACAATAATTTGCCACTTAAGTGCCTCCTGATAATGGACAATGTCCTTGTCATCCTCCAAACTTGGTAGAGAAAATTGTGGAGGAGTTTAAATTATCAAAGTGAAGTTCTTGCTCCCTAATACCACTCCTCTCCTCCAGCCCATGGACCAGCAGGTCATTTCCAACTTTAAAAACTCTATACCAAAGCAATGTTTCAAAAGTGCTTTGATGTGACCACAGACATGAACATAACCCTAAGAGAATTTTGGAAAACCATTTCCATATGCTGCATTGTGTACACCTTATAGGTAAGGCTTGGGAGGGAGTGACTACCAGGACTTTGAACTCTGCCTGAGAAAATTGTGGCCAGACTGTGTCCTAGGAGGGATTTTGAAGGTTTTGGGGCTGAGCCTCAGAACCCTGAGCCTGAGCCTGAGCCTGAGCCTGTTGTGGAAGAAATTGTGGAATTGGGCAAGTCTTTGGGGTTAGAGGTGAGTGGTGAGGATGTGGAACAGTTGGTGGAGGAGCACAAGGAAGAGCTAACCACTGAAGATCTGCAAGAGCTTCAACAGCAACTGGAACAAGAGAGCAGAGGTCAGGACAATGGTTCAGAGGAGGTGGAGGAGGTGGAACAAAAATGGAAGAATGTGCCTTCTTCAAGGATTAAGGACATTTGTGGAATGTGGAGCAAGGTGCAAGCATTTATGGATGAATATCACCCTAACCATGCTGTTGCAGGCCGTGCTGGCAACCTGTACAATGACACAGTGGTGTGTCATTTCAGGGATGTGTTAAAGAATCGCCAGACACAGATCTCCCTGGACAAATTTGTTGTTAGAAAGAGGTCTAGTGACTCTCAAGCTGGTCCTAGTGGCATTCAAAGAAAAAGGGAAGTAACCCCAGAAAAGAAGTTGGTACCTGAGTGTTAATGGAAGGGATTCCCTTCCAAACACTAGCATACTACTCCACCTTCTCCCCCCCTCCCATCCTCCACACATCAACAACTCTTCAATAAATGTAAGTGACATGTTATTGTATAATATTTGCATGTTTATTTATGTATTCTTTATTAAATTGTGTATTATTTAATGTCCAAAAGTTCTAAAAAATATTTTATTTAACTACTTTTGGAAGTCTTGGACGGATTAAATTTATTTCCATTATTTCTTATGGGGAAAATTGATTCGTTTTACGATTGTTTCGGCTTAAAATATGCCCTCTCTGACGGATTAAAATCGTAAACCGAGGTACCACTGTATAATGTTTCGTTCAAATGTTAATCTGTTTGGAAACATCTGAACCGTATTTTAACACATCGGCCATATCTCAGCAAAGTAGGGTGACCTGAAGGGCAAACATAATCACCATCATTTTCTGAAGCTGTCTTTCCAGGCATATATGGACATCACAGTTCGAATAAGCCAATGAACTGCAGCATCCCCACCCATCCTTCAGAGTGCAGGCACTATACTAACCACCTCCAGTACTCAAATCTGGCTGCTAAGTTTCCCTGAATTCTTTTTTGTTACCTTGCTTACACTCCATCAACACATTAGATTTGAAAAACCTGTGTTCACTTACTCTGATCTAACATATGCACACACACTTGCTGAATGTTCAATCCCATCCTTCTCCCAAACCTTCCTGTAGTGTTCCATACACCTTCTTCCATCCACCCTGGTATAAAATATAATTGTGTATAATACGTGTTCTCTTCTTTTATTATATTTCTTTAATTTTGCAGGGCGGGCGTAGATGAGGGCATTGACTGGCTGGTGGAATGCATCAAGAGGAACAGTGATGTTAGACCCTCACTCAACCATGATGACACCTGATTCATTATATATGTAGGTTTCCAGAGCTATATTTTAAGAAAGCTGCACTAGGGTTGGTAAAGGTTTTTTTATTATGGGGAACTTAAAAGGACAATAGTGTGTTCTGTTATGAGTGGAGAAATTCTTTTTTTTTTTTTTTTTTTTTTTTTTGAGAGTATAATTCTAGAATTAACATGGATTTAATAAAATGAAGAGAAAAATTCTGTTTATTTTGTGATACACTCTTAAATTTAAATTTAGTGAATGAATCTTCTACATTAAACATATTGCCGTAATTTTACTAATACTACTATCAGTTGGTAATATGAGCCATCATCAGCAGTATAATAAAATGATGAATGTATTATTTTTCTGAAAGTACCTTACTGAAACACACACATGAACATGGATTTAATAATTATGTTAGAGGATATAATTTTCTGCATGCATTGTACCTAAAAGAAGTAGTGGTAGTAATTTTATTTGTTCAGTAGTAATAATAATAATAATTTTGAAACTACAAAGTAAAACATTATCATATATATTAAGTGTTATGGAGTTTCATGGTGAATCAGCATCTCACAAGTATTACCAGAAATTATCAACAACGCTGCTGTGTCTTAGCATGTATGATAATTTTACACTTTGTTAAACTACTATTGTTATTTATATGCATATTGTAACCTAAAATTTCAAATACGTCAATAAATTCCTCAGACTTCTCAGATGTAACAACAAGTTTTCTTATGGATATTCTCACACCCACACCTTGCCCACCACCTGTTCCCTGTGACCCCTTCCCTGACACCTCTCTCCCCAACACCCCTTCACCACCACCTGTTCCCTGTGACCCCTTCCCAGCTCCCCTCCCCACCTACCCCAACACCTCTTCCCTCCCACCCCTTCCCCACCACCCCTTCTCCAACATCCCTTCCCCAACACACTTTCCCAACCATCTTTGGAGCTCACATGGATTCTTGTCCTTAATGTAATTTTGTCCTGCTTTATCTGATTCTTTCACAGACATGTCACTCTATTATTAGTCTCTAATGCTTCAGCGTCACCAGAAAAGCAGCACAGGATGATCATTACATTGTGACAGGCTTAAGTTTTCTAATTTTTTTTTACCTTAAGTGGGATCTCTATATTACTTTACTTAACCCTTTCACTGTCAGTGCCATAATATTATGGCTTGCAACCCAGTGTCGGTGCCGTAATATTACGCCAAAATTCTAGTGGCTTCAAATCTTGCGGGAGAAAGCTGGTAGGCCTACATATGAGAGAATGGTTCTGAGTGGTCAGTATGCACAGTATTAAAAAAATCCTGCAGCACGCAGTGCATAATGAGAAAAAAAACTCTGACAGTGTTTTTGGTTTAAAACACCAACTTTGCAGTGTATTTTCTTATGGTATTTATAGTTGTATTCTCGTTTTCTTGGTCTCATATGACAGAATGGAAGATATGTTACAGAAATAGAGATGATTTTGAATGATGTACAGACTAAAAGTACCTTAAAATTGAGCTCAAAGTAGCGGAATTGTTTGATTTTAGCTGATGTTCAAGAGTAAGCAAATCATGTCACGCATCCAATACACATCAACTGATGGGTCTAATATGCTTTCACAAATGCGCTGATATTATTTATACCATTTTTACAATAATGCAGTAGTCTGCATAACAGTAAATCTTCTATTTTTTGTGTGAATAAAAATTCAAAATGGAAAGCAAGTGTAATATAAGAGGGGCCTGGAGAGATGACTAATGAACAGAGAAAATGTTATTTTAGTGCTTGGAATGTTTATTTTGTTAATTCTTAACCCTATTTTGAAATTGGCCTTACTTGAATTGTGCACGAAATTGGCCAAATTACCAATTTCGGATCACTTTATTGGGTAGTTGAAATCGGTAAATGGGCAGTTTCTTGTACTCAAACGATAGAAGAAATGATGTTCTAGCGAAACAGCTATGAGTTTGGTCGACTGGAACAATGGAATTGGCCAAAAATAGGGCTCAATATGGGCGAAATCGCCGATGTGTAAATATCGCCAAGACCGCTAACTTTGCGAGAGTGTAATTCCTTAAGTTTTCCATCAAATTTTGTACTTTTGGTGTCATTATCATCGGGAAAAGATTCTCTTATCATTTCATAAGAATTTTTTTTTTAAATTCTTCGACACTAAGAGCAAGTTTGTGAGCAGGGATCTCGACAGTGAAAGAGTTAAAGCTGCACATATGAATTTAGTGTGCCAGTTGTGTCACTTGTAATCTCTGCACCTGTGGATTTGAAACACGCTTGGTTTGAGGCTCATAATTTGTTTTGACAACTTGATTGATTTAAAACATGTACATGTACAGTGGACCTCCGGTTAACGGCCTGCTCCAAACACTAACAATTATGTAAGTGTATTTTTGTAAGTGCTTTTGTAAGTGTATGTTTGGGGGTCCAAAAGGACTAATCTAATTTACATTATTCCTTATGTTAATAAATTCGTTCGGTAACGGCACTTGAACAGCATTCTGGAATGAATTATGGCCGTTAACCAGGGGTCCACTGTATATCCTTTCTGTATAAACTTTTTTCTTGGTATACTGGCAGTTAAATTTTATAAATGGCTGTTGTATGTCAGGTATTTTAATTTTAAGGTTTTCATTGGACCACTAATGTTAATCACATACAAAAAACAAATCTTCACTTAAATAACGTAAGACTCCTGCATACTGACCTCGGAAAATTGAAAATTAATTTTAAAAGGCAGAAGAAAAACATGGATTATGAAGAGTTACTCTTGGAGGTCTGTTTTTTTTCTTTTTAGTCCAGATTGAATATATTTTTTAAATATTTCACAATATTATCAAAATGATCATTATGTAGTATTTACCAACTAATGTAAGAGGTTTCATCCAAGGGCAAGTTAATTTGATTTTTTCCTGTGTATATGTGTGTGCCTGTGTGTGTGTGCATGTTTGTACATGTGAGTGTGCATGCATGCTCTGCTCTAATTTTATTACCCTATGCAGCCTTCAAGGGAGGTTCCTTGATGCTGGTGAGAGGCTCTTGATCCAAGGAAGTGGATCAGTTCTCCTTTTCCATTAATCAAACCTGATTGCCTCCCATTTCCCCTGACATTACATGACCCCTATGGGTTTAGCACTTTCCACTAACTATAATAAAAATCTAATGTAAAATTCCCTCTTCCTGGAGTTGTCTTCATTTTGTTTTCATTAATTTCCTACTTGATTTCAGTATAATTAATAAGTAATTCAGCTTTTGTGCTGCATACTGAAACAACCTTTAATTATATGACAGCCAATACACATTTCTGGTAGCTGGTAGTGAGAGACTGGCTGTCAGAACTAGTAGTGAGAGACTGGCTGTCAGAACTAGTAGTGAGAGACTGGATGTCAGAACTAGTAGTGAGAGACTGGCTGTCAGAACTAGTAGTGAGAGACTGGATGTCAGAACTAGTAGTGAGAGACTGGCTGTCAGAACTAGTGGTAAGAGACTGGCTGTCAGAACTAGTAGTGAGAGACTGGCTGTCAGAACTAGTAGTGAGAGACTGCGACTAGTGGAGAGACTGAAACAGTAGTGAGAGACTGGCTGTCAGAACTAGTAGTGAGAGACTGGCTGTCAGAACTAGTAGTGAGAGACTGGCTGTCAGAACTAGTGGTAAGAGACTGGCTGTCAGAACTAGTGGTAAGAGACTGGCTGTCAGAACTAGTGGTAAGAGACTGGCTGTCAGAAATAATAATAATATAATATCTTTATTTCTACTGACATCAATGATATACATACTACTACATTGAAAGCAGCTTGTTATGCAGAGCATTTCGGGCAAATTAGGTCAATTGTGTCCCAGGATGCAACCCACACCAGTCGACTAACACCCAGGTACCCATTATTAGTAGTATTTTTATTATTCTTATAATCAAAGAAAACCCATTTGCAGTAAGAGACTGGCTGTTGGAACTAGTAGTGAGAGACTGGCTGTTGGAACTAGTAGTGAGAGATTGGCTGTTGGAACTAGTAGTGAGAGACTGGCTGATGGAACTAGTAGTGAGAGACTGGCTGTTGGAACTAGTAGTGAGAGACTGGCTGTTGGAACTAGTAGTGAGAGACTGGCTGTTGGAACTAGTAGTGAGAGACTGGCTGATGGAACTAGTAGTGAGAGTCTAGCTGCAGGTTTAAGGGTATTAGGTGAGAATAAAATGCTAAATATCACTCTTCAAGGCATGGTCAGAGAAATGCTCTTATTGAACTTTTATTTATTTTCCAGTGTTTCATAATGATAGACCTTTCTTAGTCAAGTTTTAAAAGGTAATCTATGAAAATTTGTCTATTTGATATGGACATTTGTGTGTAATGTGTGACAAATATACTCATGTGTATGTATACAGTTACTGTATTTTAAAACATACACATGGTTGAACTAAGAATTGGTAATAAAAAATTTAAAAAGTAAATTTTTATTATATTCTTTTCTCTAACGATGGTTAAATCATTAACAAGTTAAAAATAAAATTACCTCCATTTTAAACATTCAAAAGGGCTTGCATTTTAAAGCAACTGGCTCTTAATCCAAAGAATTGTACTTATCCTCCCTTTCCATGGATCAAATCTGATTGCCTTCCATTCCATGTGCTGTATGACCACAAGTTAAGTACACATCTTCTACATATAATAATGGTGGCTGTGGAGGTGACTTGCAGCTCAGTGGCGGGGCATATTGGCTCACAACCTAGAGGACTTAGGTTCAATCCAAGGTTGGCCAAGTACTGGTGACAGGTACTAGACTAGTGCTTAATATTTTGTAAAAAAAAAAAAAAATCATTTGTGTTATGAAAGTGAAAGTGAACAATTATAACTTTGTATCTATGTTCCCCTCAGGAAGGTTCCTGGATGCCAGGGAAGGACTTTTGATGCTGTATAAAGAATTGAACCTGGCTTCTCTTTTCTTGACATGAATCTGAATGCCTCATTCCTCTAGGTGCTGTATGACCCCTATGGGCTTAGCACTCCTTCATAAATGTATGTATGCTAATTCACATGCCTTGAGAAAGCATATTATACCCATTATGGTGAACACATGGCATCTTGCTAGTGCAGAGTGAGCCATTGGTGAAATCTTACAAAAATATGGTATATTAAATAATGAATGTATGTATTTTAAGGAATATATAGAGTTCTCAGTAGCATATACATATATAGTAACACGTTTTCAACTAAACATGATCGAAATATTGTTGCCAAGCTCGAGATACAAGGGAGGAAGACTGGTATGGCACACTGTAAATTTAGAGGAAAATATTTGTTAGTCAGCTTTGCGAGCCAAATCCTGTTGTAATGCCACGTGGTATTTTTCCTCTGCGCCATGGTTAGCCAGTGGATGAGGCCATTGTTTGTAGGGAAGGGGTAAGGGGGGGTAGGGCTAGTTTCACCCTTGATGTAAACAACCTAGGAATGAATGTTAGTGATGCTGGAAGTGTCTTGTTCAGTATAATGCAATCCTTTATTGACATTTGTCCACACAGTGGGCTTTAACAAGCCCAATTCTCTCCATATATTTCAAGGTTAACAAGTTCAGCCTTATTATAATCAAAACTAAATGCTAAACCCACCAGGGTCATACAGTGTTGCAGGGTATGGTGTGTGAACTGTGTAATATGCTTGATCTGAGACTAGCAAGGGTGGAGAGTATAAAAGAAGTAGTTTATAAGGACAGTCAACAAGTTCAGAACAGATAACCAGAATTTGTTAGAATTTTTTTATATATCCTTTTTTGGCTATATGTTCTGCACACCTCGCTACGTCCAACTGTAAGGTACGTTCTTTGGTTCGCTTAACATGTTTTCAGGTAACATAACCAAGTTATTTAGAACTCAACTGTAATCACCATAATTGTAACTGAGAGATCTACTCCTTCAGCCTTTCCTTCAAGAGCTGCCTTTATGCTAGTGAAGTGCTCTTGATCCAAGAAATTAGAACTACCAATAAAATATACTGCATAACACCAGCCTTATGCTGTATTCATTAATAATGACTAAAGGAAGAAAATAAAATGACTGTCATTCACAATGCACTGAACACTTGCGACATGCAGTAGCAATGAGGATGAACCTATAGTTCTGTTCATAAACAAAAAAAGTTACTAGTTTATTAATATTTAAAAAAACAATTGTTTACTTGTGGGTTTCAGTGCCATCAGTTTCAACACATTCCTACATAATTTCTTTGGTTTGTTAAACTTTTATTTTATTTTTCATTACCCCTCAAGGTGTTTTGATGTAGGTGAAGAGCTCTTGATTCAAGGAATTCTAGCAACCCTTCCCATGAATATAGTTAAAACCTTATTAAATAATACTGCTTTTGGCTAACATACAGTATAATATTAATATTTTTATTTAGCAGCATTTCTCAAGATCTGCGAGAGTTCATAGCAATGAACTCCAAGCCATCTGTAAGTCCAAACTTACTGAGGGTAGCCATCATGACCACCACTCCCATCACAAGTCCAAGGAAGAACATTCCAATTCCCATTCCAGCCATGTCTCCTGAAATACCATATAACTGTTAAAGAGGTATTTGTGGAAACTTCACACAGTATGTAATCTTTGCAAGTTTTGGTAAATTTTATATACTAAAAGCACCAATATATCTTGTAAAATGTGTAGCCATGAAAATTGCAGATACATTTTTGATGCAAGTTTGTTCATGTGGCAACAGTAGTAGATTATTATTTTTTTTTTTTTTTTTTATTAACACATAACCTGTTTCCCACCAAGGCAGGGTGGCCCGACAAAGAGAAACTTTCATCATCATTCACTCCATCACTGTCTTGCCAGAGGCGTGCTTACACTACAGCTACAAAACTGCAATATTAACACCCCTCCTTCAGAGTGCCGGCACTGTACTTCCCATCTCCAGGAATCAAGTCCGGCCTGCCGGTTTCCCTGAAACCCTTCATAAATGTTACCTTGCCTACACTCCAACAGCACGTCAAGTTCTAAAAACCATTTGTCTCCATTTGCTCCTATTTAACACGCTCATGCACACTTGCTGGAAGTCCAAGCCCCTCACACACAAAGCCTCCTTTACCCCCTCCCTTCAACCTTTTCTAGGCCGACCACTACCCCGCCTTCCCTCCACTACAGATTTATACACTCGAAGTCATTCTATTTTGTTCCATCCTCTCTATATGTCCAAACCATCTCAATAACCCCTCCTCAGCTCTCTGGATAATAGTTTTGGTTATCCCACACCTCCTCCTAATCTCCAAACTATGGATTCTCTGCACTATATTCACACCACACATTGCACTCAGACATGACATCTCCACTGCCTCCAGCCTTCTCCTTGTTGCAACATTCACAACCCATGTCTCACACCCATACAAGAGTGTTGGTATAACTATACTCTCATACATTTCCCTCTTTGCCTTCATGGATAAAGTTCTCTGTCTCCACAAGCTCCTCAGTGTACCACTCACCTTTGTTCCCTCGTTAATTCTGTGATTCACCTCATTATTCATATACCCATCTGCTGACACATCCACTCCCAAATATCTGAACACATTCACCTCCTCCATACTCTCTCCCTCCAATCTGATATCCAATCTTCTGTTATCTAACTTTTTTGTTACCCTCATCACCTTACTCTTTCCTATATTCACTTTTAATTTCCTTCCTTTACATACCCTACCAAACTCGTCCACCAACCTCTGCAACTTCTCTTCAGAATCCCCCAAAAGCACAGTGTCATCAGCAAAGAGCAACTGTGGCAACTCCCACTTTGTGTTAGATTCTTTATCTTTTAACCCCACACCTCTTGCCAACACCCGAGCATTCACTTCTCTTATAACTCCATCTATAAATATAATGAACAACCACGGTGACATCACACATCCCTGTCTAAGGCTTACTTTTACTGGGGAAAAAAATCTCCCTCTCGCCTTCATACTCTAACCTGAGCCTCACTATCCTCGTAAAAACTTTTCACCGCTTTCAATAACCTACCTCCTATTCCATACATTTGCAACATCTGCCACATTGCCCCCCTATCCACCCTATCATATGCCTTTTCCAAATCCATAAATGCCACAAACACCTCTTTAGCCTTATCTAAATATTGTTCACCAATATGTTTCACTGCAAACATTTGGTCTACACACCCCCTACCCTTCCTAAAGCCTCCTTGTTCATCTGCTATCCTGCTCTCTGTCTTACTTTTAATTCTTTCAATAATAACTCTACCAAACTCTTTACCAGGTATACTCAACAGACTTATTCCCCTATAATTTTTACACTCTCTTTTGTCCCCTTTGCCTTTATACAAAGGAACTATGCATGCTCTCTGCCAATCCCTAGGTACCTTACCCTCTTCCATACATTTATTTAATAAAAACACTAACCACTCTAAAACTATATCCCCACCTGCCTTTAACATTTCTATCTTTAGCCCATCAATCCCAGCTGCTTTACCCCCTTTCATTCTACTCACTGCCTCACAAACTTCCCCCACACTCACAACTGGTTCTTCCTCACTCCTATAAGATGTTATTCTTCCTTGCCCTATACACGAAATCACAGCTTTCCTATCTTCATCAACATTTGACAATTCCTCAAAATATTCCCTCCACCTTCCCGATACCTCTACCTCTTCATTTAATAACTCTCCTCTCCTATTTTTAACTGACAAATCCATTCTTTCCTAGGCTTTCTCAACTTATTAATATTATCATTATTATTATTATTATAATCAAAGAAAGCGCTAAACCGACAAGGGTCATACAGCACTGTGCGGTAGAAAATGGTGCTGGGGCTATAAACAGCTAGGTGGAGAGGGAATCAGAGGTGAGGGGAGAAAAAGGGTGGAAGGGACACTAAGGGCTATGTGTCAAAGTTCGTATAGTAGTGATCCTAAGTCAAAGGCAGGGCCGTTTGCAAGAAGGGAAGATAAGGTAAGAGTGGTAGGGCGGTGGCGTCGTTGGATAAATCCTGCGAGCTCGCAGGTAAATCGGGCAATCTACAAGAATGTGAAGAACCGAAAGAGGGACCCAACAAACCTCACAGATAGGATTAGGGTGTCCTTCCATGAGATACCCATGCGTAAGGCGAGTATGGCTGAAGCGGAGATGGGAGAGCGCAGTCTCCAAATTATGGCAACGGTGGTAAGCAGATGGCCATGCACCTAAAAGTGGTTTAATAAAGTGTAATTTGTTAAGGTGCACGCCCGACCACTGTTGTTGCCAACGGCCTCAAAGACGGGCAGAGATGACTGGAAAATAATCTCTAAATGGAATACCCCTATAGGAAGCCGGAAGATCATGCACCGCTGACCACGCAGCAGCATCCGCTTGTTCAATGCCCTGCACATCAAACGACACAACCATAGATGAATACGAAGGACTAATGGATGAGAGGAATCAAATTGTTTAATAGCTTGTAAAGCACTGAGAGAATCTGAAATGATCTTAAATGTCGAAGGAGACATATATGTAATACGGAAAAGTGCTATGAGGATGGCATACAACTCGGCAGTAAAAATACTAGCTGAGTCTAACAAATGACCTCGAACAACATCGTCAAGGAACACCGTCGCAAACCCAACACCGTCAGAAGATTTAGAACCATCTGTATAAACAGCAACGGCATGAGCATGCAACTGGAGGTGATCAAGAAAAAGAGCAAGAAACAGTAACTGCAAGACTCCAAGCAGACATAAACCAAATCTTTAAATGGGCTGCAGAAAACAATATGAAGTTCAATGATGAGAAATTTCAATTACTCAGATATGGAAAACGTGAAGAAATTAAAATCTCATCGGAGTACAAAACAAATTCCAACCACACAATAGAGTGAAAAACTAATGTCAAAGTCCTGGGAGTGATCATGTCAGAGGATCTCACCTTCAAGGACCATAGCACCGTAGCAATCGCATCTGCTAGAAAAATGACAGGATGGATAATGAGAACCTTCAAAACCAGGGATACCAAGCCCATGTTGACACTTTTCAAGTTGCTTGTTCTATCTAGGCTGGAATATTGCTGCACACTAACTGCACCTTTCAAGGCAGGTGAAATTGCTGACCTAGAAAATGTGCAGAGAACCTTCACGGCACGCATAACTGCGATAAACCACCTCAATTACTGGGAACGCTTGAAGTTCCTAAACCTGTACTCCCTAGAATGCAGGCGGGAGAGATACATTATTATATACACGTGAAAAATTCTTGAGGGATTAGTACCAAACTTGCACATGAGAGTCACTCCCTACGAAAGCAAAAGACTCGGCAGGCGATGTAACATCCCCCAATGAAAAGCATTGGTGCCACTAGCACGTTGAGAGACAACACAATAAGTGTCAGGGGCCCAAGACTGTTCAAATGCCTCCCAGCATACATCAGGGGGATTACCAACAAACTCCTGGCTGTCTTCAAGCAGGCACTGGACAGGCACCTAAAGTCGGTACCTGACCAGTCAGGCTGTGGTTCGTACGTTGGACTGCGTGCGGCCAGCAGTAACAGCCTGGTTGATCAGGCTCTGATCCAACATGAGGCTTGGTCACAGACCGGGCTGCGGGGGTGTTGACCCCTGGAACTCTCTCCACGTATACTCCAGGTAGGAGAGCTTTGGCTCATGGCAGTAGGGGAGAACAGACACGAACCTTCAGAGTTTCCTAAGGGGAAAGGGAAAAAGCAAACGCTAAATAAACATACAAAGGCGGCAACTGGTGAGAAGACCAGAGTGAGCAGGGGCGTCGAACAAATATTGGGCTTTTGCTAACGTCTGAGACTAGCCTATATGAGAGCGGATAAAGTAACGAAGGCAATGAGCATCACGATGATCAGCTAAGGAAGGAACATTCGCCTCAGCATAGAGGCTTTCAACGGGATGAACCAAAGGCACCAAGGCATAAACTTAGACCCTGATGATGAAGGGGATCTAACTTAGAAAGAGTGGTAGGAGAAGCTGCAGAATAGACTTGGTCGCCATAATCCAGCTTGGACAAGACTAGGGTTTAATGCAAACGGAGGAGAGTCCGGCGATCCGCTCCCCATGAACAATGCTCAAGAATTTTAAGGAGATTCAGCCGACCATGGCAAGCTGCCTTCAAAGAGGGAATGTGAGGTTTCCATGTCAACTGGTGATCGAAGAGAAGACCAAGAAACTTGACCGTATCACATTCTGGAATACGTGAGCCGTGTAAATACGATGGACTATCTGGGACAAGAGGACGTCTAGTGAAGGTAATGAAATGAGTTTTCGTACTAGAAAATTTAAATCCATGAAAAGTGGCCCAATGGTAGACCTGGTCAATTGCATCCTGAAGGAAGACCGCTACCAGGAGACAGTCAGCACCTGCATAAGCTATAGCGAAGTCATCCACAAAGTGATGACCAAATATGCGATGCATATGGCAAGACAGTGATGGAGTGAATGATGGTGAAAGTTTTTCTTTTTCGGGCCACCCTGCCTTGGTGGGAAACGGCCGATGTGTTAATAAAAAAGGTCATTTATAGCTAAGAGAAAAAGGGTAGTTCTAAGGACACAACCTTGTGGGACTCCCTTGGCCTGAACAAAGTCTAAGGAAAGAGAGGTGCCAACACGGACACGAAAATGTCTGTCAGTGGAGCAAGGGGTCCAAAGTAGAGTCTATTCACCTATCTATTCACCAATCGTTCCATCACCTTGCAGACTACACTGGCCATAGCAATGGGATGATAGTGAGAGGTATCAAGCCTCGAGGTGCCTGGTTTGCGAAACGGCAGTACAATGGCAGATTTCCATTGTTGAGGGAGAACCCATCGCGTCCAAATAAGATTGAAAGACGCAAAGGGCTGTAAGGGCTGTAGAATGCAGATGTTGTAGCATACTGATATGAATATCATCAGTCCCAGCTGCCGATGACTGACAAGCGGAAAACGTGGACTCTAGCTCTAGGAGAGTGAAAGGTACGTTATACGGCTCCATTCCATTAGAGGAGAAATCCAAGGGCAATTGCTCCTTGGTAGACTTAGACGCAAGAAATGAGGGACAAAGGTGAAGCCCTTGGGAGACACGGACAAGTTAGTTCCCGATTTCCGTGGTAACTTCAAGAGGTTCTGCAACACTAACACCAGCAATCCACAAAACGAGAGCTGGGTCCAGAGTGTACTTGCCACACAACTTCCGTACTTTCTTTCAAACTGCACACATAGGGGAAGTCGAGGAAATGGTAGACTCGTAGTCTTGCCAACAAGTGCGTTTAGCGTCACGTATGATGTGGTGAGCGACTACCCTTGCCCGCTTAAGATCCAAAAGACGATCTGAGGTCCGATTATATCGATAACTTCCTCATGCAGCACGTTTCAAACGCACTGTACAGGCACACGCAGGAGACCACCAAGGCACGCATGTCTGAGAATGCCTGCCTGAGGTTTGAGGAATAGAACGTGATGCTGCTGTCAAAACTAAGGTCGAAAACTGGTGCACCAGCTCATCAATAGAGGATGAAGGAGGGTCCTCACAAAAGGCGGTAAGATGAGAGTATAAGTCCCAATTCACTCGTCTAAATTGCCAATGGGGGCTACAAGGTGGTCGGGAATACTTAGTAGAAGTAAGAAGAATAGGAAAGTGATCACTATCATGGAAATCTGGGAGAACAGACCAAGCGTAATCAAGTGCAATTGACGAGGAGCAAATAGATAGATCAATGTAAGAGAGAGACTGAGTGTGAAAGTCAAAATGGGTGGGAGCACCCGTATTTAAAACATGAAGAGGATGAGAAGTGAGAAGAGTCTCCAACTGATCACCACGAGAGTCACAGTGGGACCCTCCCCAAAGATGATGGTGAGCATTAAAATCACCTAACAACAAGATGGGTGGCATCAGAGAAGAGATCAAGAACGCAATATCTGAGATACAGAATGCACGGGAAGGGGAGAGATATAGAGAGCATACTGTATACCATCTGTGCAAATAAATATGGGCTGCAGTATAATGCAGCAGAGAACGAACAAAGACCTGTTGATACGGTATAACAACGCGCACACTCATTAAATGATTCATCAGGGAAGGGACCAGAAGAATGTAACAGCACATAGCCCGAAATGGGACGAATAACAGTTGAACGAAGTTTGGGCTCTTGTAGCCTGACACATACTGGGGAAAACTGCGAGAGCAACACCTGGAGCTCTCCCCTATTACCCCTGAGGCCACGAATATTCCATTGTAAATAAGTCATTATTCACAAAGATAGGTATGTCAACAATAAGAAGCGACAAAATCTATGGGCTATTAGGGTCGGTGAAGTCAATGTGTGGAGGCAACAGAAAGTGTGTAAGCAAGGAGGAATCAGAATGCTGTGAAAGATAAGATTGCTGCGAGGGTCTTGAAAAATAAGAAGGGGTAGGAGGTGCGCTGGTGTCCATTCAAGGATTTCGTCTCCACAATATAGTCAGAGATAGCGTCAAGTGTCTCAGTGGATAAGGAAGACGCCAATACCATGACTTCAGAGACAGGTAAGGTAGAGCAAGTAGAGATTGGGGAGATTATGGAGGGAACCAAAAAGATCTGAGAGGGGAGGGGAGTATGAACCTGGAGAGATGTGCCGGTGGGGACAGACGAGTCCTGCGGTGGAACAGGAGATGGAGGAGGTTGGAAGGTAACTGGGGAACAACAGAAAAGGGGACCACATGAAGGGGGGTGAACCTCCACCTCCGTGTGAGAGTTAGAAAGGGGGTGAGAATGAGGCACCGAGGCCGAAAAAGAAAACTGTTGGGGAATTGTAAGTACTGGAGGAATGCGAAGAGATTTGGGCTTATGAGACAGGTTCAGCTTCGCAGGTGATAGGCGTGAAGAAGATGCAGGCATGCGAGGCCTTGCAGACTGAGAAACTAACAGGTGAAAAGTAGAGGTAGGAGTAGGTAAGGAGGTGGGGGTTTCAGATGGTAAAACCACAAAAGAATTAGAAACAGGGGTGACACCGGAGGAGCTGGTAGGCAGGGGACCGCCAAGGTTAGAGGTCTCATAGCTACTCGCAAATAAAGGATACGAGGAAGATTCCCCTGAAGGCAGAACCGAGAGACTACCATAGCATAAGTAAGGTCTTCGCTCTCCTTAAGACAACAGATTTCTCGTTCATTACGATAGACCTGACAACGGTGGGAAAAAGCAGGATGAGGTTCATTGCAATTGAGACAGATGGGGGGAAGACTGCAAGATGTATCGGCACGATCTGCGACACTGCAGATCTGCAGTATTTAGCGGGGTGACCAAAGTGCCAGCAATTTTGACACTGTTGGGGAGTAGGGACCACTTTACGGACCTCTAGGCAATGGCCCGCAATATAAACAGAGGACGGGAGTTCACAGCAGTCAAAGGTTAAACAGGCGATATTACTGGGAAATGGTACGCAGTAAAACCACCATACAACTGCAAGAATTGAGAGTAGCGTGCTTGTGAACTGAGATTGGAATGTTATCAATGGAAGTAAGATGGGAAAGATCATGAGCTTGTTCTGCATTCTCAACTGTAACGATGCAAGCACCGCTTCAAAGAACATGAAAGGATATATTTTGGCCAACGTGTCGTTAAAGAGCTTTACCAATACTATGGTCAGAAAGATAATCAGTTCGAGATGTCGGTTGTGGGGAAAAGAATTTAGTCCACTGCATACTTGTATACATGGTGCATAGAGGAAGTGGGTGTTGCGTAGGTCGTTTTGGGGTAGAATGAGTAGACATCGAAGAACCATCATCAGTAAATGGTCTGTAATTTTTAGGTGTAGTACCACGGGTGGCCCGACCCAAGGTAGGTGGGTGATCCGAAAACCATCGCACTGTATTCGGGGAAGCTGGAGGCATAGTTAAAGGCATGCAAGAGGCAGAGACACTAGAAGAAACAGGCGGAGCCTCACCACCTGGAGCGGGTGAAGAAGCGTCACCAGCAGAAGGCACAGGGGTACGGGAAGAGTCAGAAGAATGATCCGATAATGAAGCTGGGTCAGAACAGGATGTGGTAACAAAAAGGGGCCTGGAAGGAGGAGGGTTATCACAGAACGAAGACTCCATGATGATGGGACTTCTTTCTTCTTATTATGTTTTTAAGAAAAAAAGAAAGAAGGAAAAGAAAAAAAAAGAGACAGTGGAGGGACAGTCCCTAGAAGGCATTAAAGGGCTGTAAGTTTTCCCTCTTATCCGAGAGGACCTCAAGACCACAAGCATTGCAGATGCAGCGTGGAACCCGTGCCATACCCTACCCATCACGCCAGTAAACCAGCACTCTGGGATAGCAACCTCACATCTACTGAGCCACCTCGGTGGACAAAAGAGAGGGCGGTTGGAAACCCGTCACAAAGCATGCCTCCTTTGGCAGCCATCTCCCAGAACTGACAGGCAGCCTCTGGAGATACACCCGTTACCTGCAGCAGACTCCGCCCACTTCTCAGAAATCCGGGAAGGGGAAGGGCGCCTCCACATTATCCAGATTCCACGGCAAACTACACCACACCCGAGGAACCGAGGAACCTCACGGAGCGGGATGAACCCTGGCACGCTTCCCTCCACCTAGAAACCGTAATGCCAGAGGGGAGGACCCCAGAGGCTACAAACGGGAAGGGGAAAAGGGAGGGTTGGGAAGGGGGGGAAAGGGAAAAAAGGGGGAATGTGGAGGATGGGATAGGGATGGGAGGATTGGGGGGTAATTAGGTTCGGTCTGAGGAAGGAGACCAAAGGGTCTAATTCCTTAGACCAAGAGCCTCTTCGCCGCATCAAGGAGCCCCCAGTGAAGAGGCAACAATAGTAGAGATATGCTTGTAGTGTCCAATCTTGAATATTTAATCTATAAGGTCATTTTTTAATTTCCACTGCTTGTAGTACTTTACCTTCTCTTGGATCCCTTTCCTTACACCATTACTTGTGAATCCTTCAAGGGGCATACATTAATGGTGAATGGTTCGTGAAACAAAGAAATAGTGCTATCTTCCTTTTCCTCAGATCAAACCTTATTACCCCTTATTCCCAGGCACTGTTTGGTCCTTACAGGTTTAGTGCTGAACCTCTCCATTAATAAAATAAAGTAAAATAATTCATCTACAGATAGATGTGAGGGACAATCCTCATAAATAGACTTACCTGGCGTGTACTCTGCTCGACTCTCATTTTTCTGGTGGCCCTCGAGATGACCTGCTTGCTGAAGGTTGACACCAGGAAGGTTTGGGAGAGTCTTACTTGTAAACTCAGTATCGACATTGATGAGGCTCATTGATTCATCATGAGTTTGGCTAGATTTTTCATTATTACTTGCAGTTCTGTTCTTGTGTGCAGTATTTAATGGAGGTATAGTGTTGAGTGGAGGTTTATCATCGTCTGGTAACTGCAACCTGCGTGGTGAAGAGCTCAACATGGACGTGCAGTTGTCGTCAAACAATTCGTGTAGGCTGTTATTGTAGGCTTCCATAATCTTGATATGCTGGATGCAAAGATTAAAAAAACTCATTTTATTTACCATCAAGTATGTTAGCTCAATAATGACATTGCTTGGCTTACAACCAAAGGGATAAGAGTTCAGTTTCCAGGATGGGTGTGACTTATGGGCAGGTCTCGTGGCACATACTGTCATTGTTCACTTAGCAATAAATAGGTGTCTGAGTGTTGCCTGTGCTTCAAGCACGGCTGGGATAACAGCACTTAGCTTGCGTCTTCACTTATAAATAAAATGAGTAACAGTGAAAAATGAGCTGAAGCAATACTGCATCCTCACCCCTCAAGGTCATCAGTGTTGATGCAACTGCCCTTACATTCCCTTGTATCATACCTTAATGCTGTTCTTCCCATTCCTTGGGTGCTGTCACCCCTGTAGAACTAGAACTTCATATAGCAATATACTCTATAAATCAAAAGCAAATTCGACCTAACTTAAGTTTAGTTACTTTAATATCCTTATTATGCACCCCATACCCATCCTGTGGGCGGTAGTCAAAAGATTACAGAGGTACATAATAGGTCCAGGGACTGGGCCCCAAAGTTATGATAGCTGAACAAGTTACAAAGGTAATGAACTCCAGGTCCGTCTAGATATATCATTACAAAAATGTATTTAAGAGCATCTTAATTCTTGATAATAATAATAATAATAATAATAATAATAATAATAATAATAATAATAATAATAATAATAATCTTTATTTACTACAAGTACATGTACAAGGTATACAGGCCTAGCTGACATCAATAACATACTACTATATAGAAAGCCCCTTGTTATGCACAGAATTTCGGGCAAATTAGGTCAGTTTCCACCCCCTTCGCCGGGAATCGAACCCGGACCCTCACCGTGTGAAGCGATAACTTTTGCCACCAGGCCACCTTCCTTGGATCGAACTTGTTTACCTTCCATTCACCAGGTTCTGCATGATCCTCATGGGTTTAGAGCTTCCCCACAATTAAATGAATAATGGTGAATGTGTTTTCTTTTTTGGGTCGCCCTGCCTTGGCAGAAGACGGTCACTGAGATAAAACTAAATAAATATATAATAAGAATAATAAGGGTTTCTTATTTTTAGTTATTTATACAGGAGAAGGGATTACTAGCCCATTGCTCCTGGCCTTTTAGTCAGCTTTTAAGACATGCATGGCTCAAGGAAGATTCTTATTCCACTTCCCCATGGAGAGACGTCTGAACTGTTGTATCTATGTGCCTTTGGCAAAACAATGATAATGTGAATAATGGTGAAAGTGTTTTTTTTTCCGGTCACCCCAACAAAAAAAAAATAAGAATTAGTTTGTCTTACCCCGGGGGTGGTATAGCTGGGGTTGTAGAGGATAATAATGAGGTGGTTCATAGAATTTTGGAGTGTGGTCACCACCTGGTCGAGTGGTGGACCCACACTACTGGGGAAGGTCATGCCATTCACTTGTGGCTGATCCACCAGAGTGAACTGACAGTACAGCCAGCTGCTGTGCTCGTCAAATTCCATCTGTTGGGACAAATTATTTGGTGCTAAAGCAGTGAAACATTTATCAAAATAAAAATACAGAAAAGCAGTTGGTTAGTTTAGGTCTTCACCTTGACTGCGGTCTTGAATTTCATATCCACATCTAACATATAACCAAGGTCTCCAAAACAGTAGGCATCCTGTCCAAGACACGATACTATGTGCCCCTAACGGCACTACTTACACTTACCTCATCTATGGTATTTGTGCTTGGGGATCTAATACAACTAATTACCTTAAACCATTAATAACCCAACGAAAAGTTGGTGTGTGGAATATCACCCACTCCTGCGCCGGACAACACCCCCACTCCTCCCCACTCTTCAAGAGTTTGAACTTACTTAATATACAAAATATGCATTCATATTACTATGACTATTATATATATAGAACATCAAACTCCAGTATAAACCCTCCCCTCAAACTGCTCCTTGATAGCCACAACAGAACACACAGGCATAGCAAAACTCTTCGACATCCCGTGTCCTCCTTACCTTATGCAAAAAATGCAATGCATATAAAGGGCCCCAGGATCTGGAATTCATTGCCAGAACCAGCAAAGGTCCCCTGTCTGCCAATCACTTTAGAGCTATAATTAAAATCACCTCATTTCCTAAACATAACTACATCACCTTCTCTTATAATCTTCACACAGCCTGATATCATAGAGCCAGTTTGAAACTACTTAATAAATCCCAATTAACTTTATTAAAATCACTAAATCAGTTTAAAGTATTAATACACACTTAAAATTGTAATATTGTACTATTGTAAATTGTGCTACTTGTAATATTTTCTACCTCTATTGTAAATTGTACTAATTTTAATATTTTTGCTACCTCTCTTTTTATAATAATGAATAATTAAAATTTTACCACTCAGTAACCTAGTCTTGAATAGTCTGTAAGTATTATTGTAAATTGTACTAACTGTAATATTATTGGCTACCTCTCTTTTGTTATAATGCATAATTAAAATTTTGTCACTCAATAACCTATGTCTAGTCGTAGTGTGTAAGAGTTAGTATTAAATAACAAAAAAGGCACAGTACTGTGACTAGAACAATACACACACAACCCGCACATAGAAGAGAGGAGCTTACGACGACGTTTCGGTCCGACTTGGACCATTTATAAAGTCACACTAACAAGTGCATGGGTATGTCATTTATTGCCTTTTCGATATCGTGTGGTGCAACGATGATATCAAAGATTTTTAATTAACCAAATACTGAGTCTCGGTTATAAAAAAATCGTTTAGATTATTGACTCTTAGTCTGGTTAACGGCTCATTAAACGCCTAGTCATATTGGGACTTCAGTATCTCACTCATTTATTTGCGGTCATCTGTGTCGGTGCCATCTCGTCTCAGCAGGGGTCCAATACTGGATGCTGTTTTCCCCTTAAATTTGGTATAAGATAAAAAGTATTTTGGGTTCTTTCAATATCATTTATGGCTTTAATACATTAAATGTGGGGGTCAATTATTCATCCCGTTAACACCGCTTCTTTTTTTTCTATTATCACTAGCATTAATTTGAGTTACTTCACAGATCTGACTCTTCCAGATACACTACACTACACATCAGTTCTTCCTGTCATGGTACATATTTGTCGATATTTTTATCAACATAGGTAGTAGGTTGGTAGACAGCAACCACCCAGGGAGGTACTACCGTCCTGCCAAGTGAGTGTAAAACAAAAGCCTGTATTTGTTTTACATGATGGTAGGATTGCTGGTGTCTTTTTTTCTGTCTCATAAACATGCAAGATTTCAGGTACGTCTTGTTACTAAGAAACAAGATCGCCACCCACTTAGATACCCATTACTTACACAACCAACCAGGGCAGCACGGGTTTAGAGCAGGTCGCTCCTGCCTGTCCCAACTACTGAACCACTATGATATGGTCTTGGATGCTATGGAGGACAAACACAATGCGGATGTAGTTTACACTGACTGCGAAAACCTTCAACAGCGGTGTAATAACGCACAAACTGCGTGATAAAGGAATAACAGGAAAAGTTGGTAGATGGATTTATAACTTCCTGTCTGTCCGGTCTTGTCCAGGCCCGGGACAAGACCGGCGAACCTACTTCATTCATTTGTAAAGTCTGAGGCGGATACAGTGAAAAGCTCTGTTCCACAAGGCACAGTTCCTCATCCTCATATCTGACATAGACAGAGGTGTAAGCCACAGCTCCGCGTCTTCCTTTGCGGATGACACCCGAATTGCCATGGCAGTGACCTCCATCAAAGACACCGCAAGACTCCAGGCGGACATCAACCAAATCTTTAAATGGGCCGCAGAAACCAATATGAAGTTCAATGAAGAGAAATTTCAACTACTCAGATATGGAAAACTTGAGGAAATTAAAACTGTATCAGGGTATACAACAAATTCTAATCACACAATAGAGCGAAAAACTAATCTGAAGGACCTGGGAGTTATAATATCAGAGGATCTGGTTGTCCTCTCTTCATGCTAAGGATTCTCTACATTACTACCAACTTCTGAAGTTGCTTAGAAATGCTAAATGTGAAATGCTGGGAGACACTGCAACAGAACTGTGCCTCGAGGACATTGAGGAAGCTGTTGATGCAGTAAGAAGACAGGCAGAAGAATCGGGCAAAATTGCAGTTACACTGACGAAGGTTAACAAAGCTCTGGAAAGTGGAGATAATTCTTCTCTTGCTGATGTCCTTGGGTAATTAAGTATTGCATTATTTTGCTGTTAATTAATCGCCTTAATTAATATGTGAAAAGTTGAGCGAATGTGGTTAATTATTCAACTATTTTCTTACCTTTATTAATAGGTACTTTTAGAATCTCTTGTCAATATTTAGTTTTGTAAGGGCATAAAACCATGAAGTAGTTTAATAAAACTCTAAATTTTTCAAATCTGTTGTGGAATTTTTTGTTTAATTTACTTTTGAAAATTCTTGTACAATCCAACAGTATATTCCTGACAAGCATTGTAATATTGTGTGGTGTACAAAGTAAAACAATATAGGACATGTAATAATAGGGTTGTATTCCATAAATCTGTAAAGTAACTCCAATTTTCATAGTTTAATTAAGTACAGGAATGTACAATTTACTTAACTCTGCCATCCTTCCCTTCTTTCCACCCCCCTTTCCTTCCCATTTTTCCCCACTCATAGGGATAGGATTGAAGAGGCTGTATAAAATAGTAAACATAATTTTACTTCACATCTTGGGTGTGATTCTGTCTTAAGATGACTGGAGACAGTCACGAGTAAGGAAACCCCTTGAATGCCATGGTTTTTTTTTTCTTGCCAGACGCATCCTTACCTTGGGTGTAAAGGGGTTTTTGGAACGAAGATTAAAAAAAAAGGACCTGTTATCCATGTCCAGTTATTGAACTTCCAAAAATCTGGTTAAAAAAAATTCCCTCTATTTAAGTGATGGAGGTTATATGAGCTGGTACAACAGCACGAGTTACACACAATCTCAATGTGACATCCAAGAAAAGCAACTTGGGTTGGTCTTGCCAACTTTGAACCCAAGTGTAACCTCCTAATATTTGCTAATGAAGTTTGTGCCATACACTTGCAGTGAAGGTCGGTCTTGATAATGAACACTGTTGTTCAAGGTACTGTTCTTGTTGTATGGTCAAAAGATGTTGGAATTTGTTGCTCTTTTTCATTTGACAAAATACCTACGAAAATTGGGTACTTTGAAGGCACACCTTTCTGGTTAGTCACAATTGCACGAATCTTGTGTCCTCTTGCTTTGAGTCATTGTCACCACCACTACACCCACACACTCGTACAGTACAGCTTCATTTTTTCTGAATTATATGAATCTTCGATTTATTCTGTCCACATTCACACGGCAAGTCTGTCAATTTTGATGTTGTTTGTAGCTTATCTGAGATCTGTAATTTCTTAAGCATTGTTGTGGATTCTCATGTCACGTAGGAAAAGGTTTGGTAAATATGAAGTAAATTATATAATAGAGGTGGGGATAAAAAAAAAAGTATTGGAGGTAAGGTTTCCAAGGTGATCGTGACATGTAAACTGCCCTAGGTGTAAGCAAGGCAGTGAGACACATGTAATTTAAAATTCTCATTTTTCACACAGGCTTCATTGCATCCTGTCAAGAAAAAGCATCTAAAATGGGGTTTCTTTTATAAAACATGTTTTAGAAATCCCCTAAAAACACTGAACAAGAGCTTTGTTTTTATCTCTAGCTTAAAGTGCATATTGTATCACTGTTAAAATGGTATTCTTACAGGTCTCCCATTTTATCAAATCTACATATAAAAAAGAATTATATGTTGGGTGTTCTTACACTTTTGAAGAAAGCATATAGAGAAAAGGATATCATCTCTCCCAAATGTCCATGGATTCCGTACACCTTGAGTGACCCACTGAATACTGACCCACTGAACTGCAACTTTTTTAAGAGTTCAGACACTGACCTGACTCGGTTCGGTCAGTGGTTTAAGCCGGTAGGTGACTTGGACCTGTCTCGCATGGGCCAGTAGGCCTGCTGCAATGTTCCTTCTTTCTTATGTTCTTATGATCTCACCTTCAAAGACCACAACAATGTATCTACCTCATCTGCTAGAAAAATGATAGGATGGATAATGAGAACCATTAAAACTAGGGACCTGGAGAGTGTACAAAGAACTCACGGCACACACAAGTACGATAAACCACCTAAATTACTGGGAACGGTTGAAGTCTCTTGATTTGTATTCCCTGGAACTCAGGCAAGAAAGATACATGATGATATACACTTGGAAAATCCTAGAGGGTTTAGTACCAAACTTGCACACGAAAATCACTCCCTATGAAAGCAAAAGACTCGGCAGGAGATGCAACATTCCCCCAATGAAAAGTAGGGGAGCCACGAGTACACTAAGAGAACACAATAAGTGTCAGGGGTTCAAGACTCAACTGCCTCCCAGCATACATAAGGGGGATTACCAATAGACCCCTGGCTGTCTTCAAGAAGGCGCTGGACAAGCACCTAAAGTCAGTACCTGACCAGCCGGGCTGTGGTTCGTACGTCGGTTTATGCCTGGTTGATCAGACCCTGATCCACTATGAGGCCTGGTCTCAGACTGGGCCGCGGCGGCGCTGACCCCCGAAATCCTCTCCAAGTATTATTATTATAATAAAAAAGAAGCGCTAAACCACATGGATTGTAATAGTGTGTTGGCATCCCACTGTTTGAATTCTCACATAACATGTGAGGTAACAAGCTATTGGCCAGTATTAGTGTACCTGCCTACAGGGAGGCATTAGGATATATCATCATGATCATACGGGGCCCCGTGGCCTGGCTGGCAAAGCTCTCGCTTCACACACTGATGGTCTGGGTTTGATTCCTGGCAGGGGTGGAAACATTGGACGCTTTTCGTTACACCTGTTGTCCTGTTCACCTAGCAAGTAGGTACCTGAGTGTTAGTCGACTGGTGTGGGTCGCATCCTAGGGGACAAGATTGAGGACCCCAATGGAAATAAGAAGACAGTCCCTCGATGACGCACTGCCTTTCTTGGGTTATCCTGGGTGGATAACCCTCCGGGGTTAAAAATTCGAAAAAAATCTTATCTCTTATAATATGGCGAGATATATTTATTTTGAATAATGTATAAAAATTTTATAGAACAAACAGATCTTTAGTCATTAAGTTCATAATAATTTTTCATTAATCATATACAGTCCATTTTTAATACAGCCAATATTACTGGCTTAAAATATTTATTTAAAAATTCAAGAACTATATGTTCATATAAATCTAATTTCAGCTGTGAGTTGGGGAGCTAAGACGGTGGGCATCGAAGGAGTAATATGGTGACCCATTATTCCTAAAGTGCCCCATGTCTCCGAGGTATGTCTATATCTGGTTTACATGTGCCACAGTTCTCCACAGTTATGTGCGTCAAAGGTTAATTCAGGATTGTGTCTGTGAAGTTCACACACATATCACTGGTCAACAACCAAAATGATTCCGAGACCAGAGTAACAATTTTCAACTAATTTTAGGTCACTGATAATGAATATCATGGTTAAAATTGTTTGTTAGGTCTACTTTTCAATATACACCAACGTGTCACAACAGGTTGCAACAGGTTTGTGGCAGTGTGTTTCTTACCACACTCAGTCTCACTGACCTTCATTATTGTTCCAGCAGTCATACAAGGTGGTTGTGCTCTCCAAGTTTATATTTTGAGGTGAAAGGTTGGTGATTTTCTTAGCCAAACACTTTTTAAACTTATAATAAATATTCACTGAGCAAGCTATTGATATGCATGTGAGGTATATTATATTAATTTTATTTTCCTACTGAATGATATAAATACTTCCGCTTAGCTGTCATGATCTGTATTATAATGATAAATTAATGAATAAATTTTCTGTTTATCTTCTAATTGTTTGTTGTTTTCTTCTTTCAGATGCCTCGTACTTGTGTGAATATGGCAGACAACTTCTGCCGGTCAGGGATTCAAGTATTTAACATCAAAATTCCCCTCACTAAGCGACGCTAAGATAAGAGAAGGAGTCTTCAATGGTCCTCAGATTCGAGAGCTTCTTAAAGATGGTGACGTTGAATCAGACCTTCATGGGGAGGAGAAAGCTGCTTGGGAAGCATTCAAGTTAGTGGCAAAGGGATTTCTGGGAAACAGAAGGGAAGACAACTATGAAGAATTGGTGGAAAACCTCATCAAGGCTTACAAGAACATGGGATGTAACATGTCACTTAAAATCCACTTTTTGGACTCACATTTGGACTTTTTTCCAGCGAACTGTGGGGCAGTTAGTGACGAACATGGTGAAAGGTTTCACCAAGATATTTCAACCATGAAAAAATGGTACCAGGGCAAATGGGGCACAAGAATGCTTGCAGACTATTGCTGGACATTGGCAAGAGATGATTCTTCAGCCCACTATAAGCGTCAAGCAAAACGTCAGAGAGTAGGTACGGATTAGAGTTAAAAACATACTGACACATATTGTCTCGTATCTTTAAACCTATTGTTAATAAGCATTTTTTTCAAGGTGATATTTGGATTCAGGACATGAAAATACATAAGAATTAACTAATCTCATTTAAGAAACATACAACTTATCAAAAATTGTTGACCTGCGAATTTCTCACAACTCTCACTACTACTGCACCATTACTTCTACCACTACCACTACTACTTCTTCATTACTACCATTGCTACTACCTTTGCTACCACTGCTTCATTACTACCATTGCTGCTACCTTTGCTACTACTTCAGCTGCTATTCTATGCCTTCCATCAACACCACTACTACCACCTCTACTTCCACTACCATTACCAGTCCATCCTCCACCCCCTCTCATTTATATTCTGACCTTCTCTTATTCTTGCTCACAGGGTCATGAGACAAGCACATGGAAGCTCGTGTCTTCTTCTGAAAGGAAGAAGTCACGATGTTCCAAGGACTCAACCGAGGACTCTGATTTGGAAATGTTGGGCGCAATTCTGACGAAGAATCTGCGAGACCACTCACTGGACTCATTGGACAGTGGAGCAAGAGATACCAGCCTGGCTAATGGGATAGGGATGGATCAAGAAATCGCTCATCCCAACCCCAGATATACTGGACGGAGAAGATTGGCAGGTAGCAGGAGCCCTGAAGTCCCAGAGGAGACAGTGTTTTCTTTCCTCAGATCGGGCAAGCCAAGCAATCTGCAGGCAACAAATTCAGGTTGATAAGCAAAGGACACCATGACACTGTATTCTGCTATAATTCATCTCGAGAGAAAATATGGCCTGAAGGTATCAGTGTTCTCAAATCTGAAAGGGAAGTTTATTCTCACTCTACAAAACACAGAGTCCAGCAGAAGGTGAATGACCTCGAATTACCATTTGTTCTAACAGAACTAAATAAAATCCATAGGGCGGGCAACAAAAGGTGTGTTAATGCACTATCCACTAGACATGCATCTCAATGCAATCCACAGTAACAAAAACATCCTGAAAGCTGATTGGCTCCGAGTCAAGAAGGACTGCAACATACGTACGAGGCAGGTCTTGATCCAACATAGGGGACCTCTGGATCTCGGTTACTGGGGAAAATACCAGGACAAGCCATACAACCCAGAACCTTTGAGGTGCTTCAGGTACAAGAGGTACAGCCACCTCAGCGCCCGATGTCAGTTTAAAGAAGTATGCGACATCTGTAGTGGGTTTCACCCGACCAAGGACTGTTTGGATAAACTAAAAAGAGGAGAGGCTACGAAACCTCGGTGTCCGAACTGCGGCAAGAAGCATCATGCCTGCATTACCCGAAGACGCTCAGACGGGTCAAGGCATCATGGAAAACCCCAGTTGCCCAGCCTTCACTGCCAAGTAGAGCTCTCACCACTGAGCAGCAGCCTCGTCCAGAGGAGGCTACAGTAACACTGAATCCAGTATAACTTCCCCATCCACAGCGACGAAGGAAGCCGAGGAAACATCAACGATGGGGTTGCACCCTTGCTCAGCAGGCTCCATGTTGCAGGAGCAGGTTACAGCCAACGCGTCAACCCCAGCACCATAACAGTTACCAGCGAGGAGCACTACATGTAGCCCAAGAGAGCACAATAGGACATCCCGTATTACCCCTGAGCCATCAAATGTTGTCTAAAATTACATGTTTCACCGATATCATATGCGTCCTGATAGAAGAAACCAAAGAGACATTCAGAACTACTGTGAAGACCTTCATGAGCATATTCATGATGGACAAAACAGTCAGTGTTTTTTTTTTTTTTTGAAAGTTACCCTGACCACCCAATACAGTGTCAGGACTCAGTTCTGACGAATCAATCAATCAACCATTCTTGTTTACGACACTCCCCTACCCGGGGAGCCAATGTCAGGTCACCACATGGACAAGACCCAGTCCGGGATCTTAGCGGCGAACCAATTCCAATCCAATCCAAGCCATTCTTGCTTCAATGGCCCAAGTCGGTCCAAAACGTCGCCTCAGGTTTCCACTCTAAGTGCAAGTTATTGCTGCTTTCTTTCTGCCACAGCAATGTGGTTTCTTATTCTTTATTTAAGGAGCACTTGGACCGCACTCAGCGCTCACACCCACAACAAATTATATGTTTCACAAATATTAAAATAAAGGACAAAACAACAAAAATAAACAGTAAATATTATCATGTCAAGTTAAAATAAGCAACTTCGACCGAAGTTTCCCATTAAATTATTTATATGCTTAAAAAACTCTTCTTAATGATACTCTCAGTATTTACTATGGAGGAGTCTCCCATGTAATGTTATAGCTATGTACCCCATATATACATGAACTTGTAGGTATTCATGTATGCAAATGCAGCCCCATTAACTTCTATGTACCCATGTACTCCTGGCAGAGTACATCCTTGAGACTCACCAGCACATGTTGTACGCGTATAGGAGAAATGCCCAGGTCTTGTGCCAGACTTTGTTGCACAGTGTTGGTGAAGCCGACGCTGTCACTGTCGTAGTCCTGACGGAAGTCCCCTGGGAAGGCCACCTCGAAGCGTCGGACGTGGTCGTGGCCACTGAAGCACGAGGTGGTGTCGTACACCGTCAAGCTGGGACTCAGTTCCTCGAACCTGAAGCATGAGAACCATCTGTCGTGGAGTGAGCCAACTGTCGCACAGTGAACCAACTGTCGCAGAGTGTGAAGTATGAATTATTAATCCGGGGGGTTAGTAACCCAGGATAACCCATTAAAGTCAGGATGTCATCGAGGACTGTCTTGTTACCATGAAGGTCGTTGTGTGTTGCAAGAGGACCAGAGGTATTGAAAACACTGGACCCCGAAGAGCTCTTGATGCGAGGAATCGGAGCTACTTTCTCATTCCATTAAAACTTGATTTCCACCCTTTCTCCAGAAACTTCATAACCCTTCCCCCTTACGGGTTTAGCGTTCCCGCACACACGTGACAGTGACGGTGGGGAATAAAGTTAGATTTAAGGAGAGGGTAACTATAATTCCTTGAATCAAGAGCCTTCCTCTGACATTAAGACAATCTTCTTGAAGGAAGCGGATACGGAGTAATATACAGGGTGTTTCAAAATGATGCACCCAATTTAAAAAAAGCACTGCTTTGAAATTTGGTCCATCTCTTTGAAACATCCTGTATATGTTCATTACTCCCCTCAAGGGGGAAGGGGCTCTTGATCCATGGACTTCAATCAGTGCTCCAGTTCCACGAATCGAGCCTAGAGGTCTTCCATTCCCCTCAGGCACTGTGGCCCCTACAGGTTAAGCGCTCCTCCCGTGAATGTAGTAATAATAATGATGTAGGTTCAATGCTGACTTGGCTGGATCATTCAGCTGATCAACCTTGGCTAAGGTCGTCACTACTGATGAGTTGATCAATAAGACGTGTTGAACGTGTGTTGCACGTGTGTTGCACGTGTGTTGAACGTGTGTCTGATTCACTGATCTACCCTTAATTGAACTAATCGCCACGGTGCCCCGTGGCCTGGTGGCTAAATTTCGGTTCACACAGCGAGGGTCTGGGTTCGATTCGCAGCCAGGGTAGAAACATTGGACGTGTTTCCTTACACCGGTTATCTATGTTCTCAATCAGTAAAATGGGTACCTGGGTGTTAGTCGACTGGTGTGGGTCGCATCCTGGGACAAAACTGACCTAATTTGCTAGAAATGCTCAGCATAACAAGCGGCTTTCTATATAGTAGTATGTCATTGATGTCAGCTAGGACTGTATACCTTGTACATGTACTTGTAGTAAATAAAGTTATTATTATTAACTGTTTTGTCAGCAAACAAAACTCCAACTGTTAACAGATCACTACTCTGTAAATAGCTCATTGCCTCTGTAACTTGCTTAGCTATCAAACCCATTCTGTGGCTGTGTAATCTTCTGAATAACACACACACATCATGGGTGTGGAGTGCATACAAAAATATTAAACTAACTTTTTTGAATCAATTATTCATTCATCCTTAAACCATTTCGCGTCTTTCACTTACTTGAAGACGTTCTCCTCCAGGTAAATGATAACGACATCCTTGGAATATTGTGTGTTGGTGATGTCCTCTTGAATCTTGACGAGAATGGGTTGTGGGTACTGGCTGGAGTCTGTCTCACAGCCTCCATCTTCACGCCACCCTGACTGTGACCAGACACAAACACACGTTATTAAGACATCTAGTACAACCACACTGAGCGGCTACCCTGATCTATACGAAATTTTACAGTATTAGAGAAAGTAGTTAACATCGTTTGTCTAATACGGCCTTTACGAGCGATGGTGGTTTTCCTGTCATACTTCATCACATAACATAAGTTTTCTGTCTGACTCCATCACGCAGAATAGTTTAAAAGAGTAATGAAAAGTGTCAGTCTGAGGTGGGAGACTTCAGCAGTGCCAGTCTGAGGTGGCAGACTTCAGTGGGGCGATGAGGATATTTTCAAGTATTTCACTATACAGTTGTTTCAATACTTCTGAGTCCACTATAATTTCATTAGCAGTGGGTCTACTATAGTTCAGTATAGGTCTACTATAGTTCAGTATAGGTCTACTATAGTTCAGTATAGGTCTACTATAGTTCAGTATAGGTCTACTATAGTTCAGTATAGGTCTACTATAGTTCAGTATAGGTCTACTATAGGCACAATATAGGTGGACGCTAAAACTTTTTGTCAGAAGAGCTGAATTTGCTTTTATACAATACATACTATTGCCATTGGCATATTACACATCTATACTAAAATACAGAAACACCAAAATATCCTTCAAGTATAATAGTTGGGAAAGTAAAAGGAGTGGGTCAGATGGGGCTGTCACCCCTGGTGCTGGTGCTGTCTTCGAGGACATGACAACAGGAGAATACAACTCTTCTTCTTGTAATTTATTTCAAAATGAAATGTGTTACTCGTGTTACTGCCTCCCAGCATACATAAGGGGGATTACCAATAGGCCCCTGGCTGTCTTCAAGAAGGCGCTGGACAGGCCCATTAAGTCAGTACCTGACCAGCCGGTCTGTGGTTCGTACGTCAATTTGCGTGCGGCCAGCAGTAACAGCCTGGATGATCAGACCCTGATCCACCACGAGGCCTGGTCTCAGACCATACCCTCTCCAGGTATGAAAGACAATGCTACAACACATATCATCAGGCACACTATCTAAAGGGGACAAGAGGATACAGATCACTCAGACCATTGCAAACAAATCAGTGAAGCCACAACCACTCCAGAGACAGAAGTTTTTTAGTGTCTGGAAGTAAAAAAAAAAAGCTGGCAAGAAATGACAGAAATCTTACACCAACTCGGAACAACTTCTGGAGTGGAGGCACAGTCAGTGGCCTCCACTCCAGAACAACAGATATTAGTGCCAGCAAACAAAGCCCCCTTATATACCATCAATACGAAGACATTTATTTTTGCAAAGAGGATCTAAAGCCATCATCAAACAACAAAATACCTTTCATCAGTGGACTACTCACAGTCAAATGCAATGTTTGCGGCTTTCACAGAGACCCAAATAAAGGAACACTTTGACAACGAAATATGGATCCTAGGTTATAACCTGTTTAGATGCGACAGAGTAAACAGGCAACAAGAGGATGTTGTCCTGTATGTCACCCAGTCTCATCTGCTCGGAACTATTAAACACCTCAAAGGATGTAGTTGAAATTTTGGCAGTAAACGTTGAAAACCAAAACCTTGTCATTGTGGTTGTATACAAGTCTTCTAATGCTACTTCCTAATAATTCCAGGAACAGCTCTTGAAAAGTGACCACTGTCTAGAAAATCTCCCAACTCCAGCCCCAAATATCTTGCTACTGGGGGATTTCAACTTAAGTCACCTAAAATGGAGGAGTTTAGCAAATAACGTTTTAGCAGAGATCACCCCAGGATGCAGCTCACATGAAAATTCACACACACATGAGCTATTAAATTTCTGCAACAAATTCACCTTAAACCAGTAAACAGTGGAGCCAACAAGACTGGAAAATACATTGGACCTCATCTTCACTAATAATGATGATCTGATTCGAATTATAACCGTATCAAAGACAAAACACTCAGATCACAACATAAGAGAGGTACAGACATGCATGCACAGGGCTCCTGACCAGCAAAAGGTGATCAGTTATGAAGGTGGTTTCACCAAATTCAACTTCAGTAACAAGAACATACAGTGAGATCAAATCAACCATGATCTAAATGAAACAACCTGAGACGATATCCTAAACAACACCGATCCCAACCTTTGCCTAGAAAGAATTAATTCTGTGGCACTTGAGGTATGCTCAAGGCACATTCCTTTAAGAACAAAAAGAGATGTAAACGAGAAAGAGACGCTTTCTATACAGGCGAAGGCGAAGAATCACAGAGCTGCTGAAAGAGGCCAGTATATAAAAAATATGAGAGGAGGCACTTGTCGGAGAAATAGAAAATATCGAACTTAAGCTTAAGGAATCATACAGGAGACAAGAAACTCGGGAAGAACTTAAAACCATAAATGAAATTGAGAGAAACCCAAAATACTTATTTTCTTATGCAAAATCTTGGCAAAAACAGCATCCAGTATTGGACCCCTGCTGAGACGAGATGGGAGTTACACAGATGACAGCAAAGAAATGAGTGAGATATGACTGGGCGTTTAGTGAGCCGGTAACCAGATTAAGAGTCGATAATCTAAACGATTTTTTTTATGACCGAGACTCAGAATTTGGTTAATTAAAAAATCTCTGATAATAGCATAACACCACAAAACATCGAGAAAAGCAATAAATGACACTCCAATGCACTCTGCCCCAGACCCAGACTCTTGCAACTCTCTGTTCATCAAGAACTACAAGAAGCCCCTGTCACGTGCCTTCAGCATTCTATGGAGAGGGAGCATGGACACAGGGGTCATTCCACAGTCACTGAAAACAACAGACATAGCCCCACTGCACAAAGATTGCAGTAAAGCAATTGCAAAGAATTACACACAGAGAGCACTAACGTCCCATATCAAAAAAATCTTTGAAAGGGTTCTAAGAAACAAGATCGCCACCCACTTAGATACCTATCAGTTACACAACCCAGGGCAACATGGGTTTAGAGCAGGTCGCTCCTGCCTATCCCAACTACTGGACCACTATGACATGGTATTGGATTCTATGGAGGACGAACACAATGTAGATGTAGTATACACAGATTTTGCGAAAGCCTTCGACAAGTGCGATCATGGTGTAATAGCACACAAAATGCGTGATAAAGGAATAACAGGAAAAGTTGGTAGATGGATCCATAATTTCCTAATAAATAGAACACAAAGAGCAATAGTAAACAGAGTAAAGTCAGAGGCGGCTACAGTGAAGAGCTCTGTTCCACAAGGCACAGTGCTCGCTCCCATCCTGTTCCTCATCCTCATATCTGACAAAGACAGGAATGTAAGCCACAGCACCGTATCTTCCATCGCAGACACCTGAATTTGCATGACTGTCCACCATTGAAGACACTGCAAGGCTCCAGGCGGACATCAACCAAATCACTAAATGGGCCGCAGAAAACAATATGAAGTTCAATGATGAGAAATTTCAATTACTCCGATATGGAAAACGTGAGGAAATTAAAACTATATCGGAGTTTAAAACAAATTCCAACCACACAATAGAGCGAGAAACTAATGTAAAAGACCTGGGAGTGATAATGTCAGAGGATCTCACTTTCAAAGACCACAGCATTGTATCAATCGCATCTGCTAGAAAAATGACAGGATGGATAAGGAGAACCGTGAAAACTAGGGATGCCAAGCCCATGATGACACTCTTCAGGTCGCTTGTTCTATCTAGGCTGGAATATTACTGCACACTAACAGCACCTTTCAAGGCAGTTGAAATTGCTGACCTAGAAATTGTACAGAGAACTTTCACGGCACAAATAAATACGATAAAACTTCTCAATTACTGGAATCGCTTGAAGTTACTCAACCTGTACTCCCTAGAACCCAGGCGGGAGAGATACATTATTATATACACTTGGAAAATCTTCGAGGGATTAGTACCAAATGTACACACGAAAATCACTCCCTATGAAAGCAAGAGACTCGGCAGAAAATGCAACATCGTCCCAATGAAAAGCAGGGGTGCCACTAGCATGATAAGAGACAGGGGCCCAAGACTTTTCAACTGCCTCCCAGCATACATAAGGGGAATTACCAATAGACCCCTGGCTGTCTTCAAGCATGCACTGCACAAGCACCTAAAGGCAGTACCTGACCAGCCGTGCTGTGGTTCGTACGTCAGGTTGCGTGCGGCCAACAGTAACAGCCTGATTCAGGCCCTGATCCACCATGAGGCCTGGTCACAGACCCGGCCGCGGGGGCGTTGACCCCCGAAAACTCCTCTCCAGGTATACTCCAGATATACTCCGATTTGGAAAACTAAAGGAAATTAAAACTCGAGGAATATGATAGGATGGATAATGAGAACCTTCAAAACTAGGGATGTCAAGCCCATGATGATTCTCTTCAAATCACTTGTTCTCATAAGGCTTGAATATTGCTGTACACTAATGTCCCCTTTCAAGGCTGGCAAAATTGCAGACATGGAAAATGTACAGAGGACTTTCACGACACGTATAAGTACGATAAAGCACCTAAATTACTGGAAATGGTTGAAGTTCCTTAATTTGTACTCCCTGGAATGCAGGCGAGAAAGGCACATAATATGCACTTGGAAAATTCTAGAGGGACTAGTCCTAGATCTGCACATGGAAATCACTCCCAACGAAAGCAAACGACTCGGTAGGCGAGTACACTAAGAGAAAACACAATAAGTATGTGGGGCCAAGACTGTTCAACTGCCTCCCAAAATACATAAGGGGGATTACCAATAGACCCCTGGCTGTCTTTAAGAAGGCGCTGGACAGGCACCTAAAGTCAGTACCTGATCAGCCGTGCTGTGATTCTTAAGTCGGTCTGCGTGCAGCCAACAGTAACAGCCTGATTAATCAGGCCCTGATCCACCTCGAGGCCTGGTCACAGACCGGGCCGCGGGGGCGTTGACCCCTGAAACCCTCTCCAGGTATACTACAAGTATACATTTAAGGGGAAAGATGAGAATATCACGCAAAAAAAAATATACATTCACAATAAGCATTCATATACACACATTTACACATATACGTACGCAGAAATGCATGTATACATACTCACATATTCATATACACACAAGATGTTACTGATGAGAGAATTTGGTGCAAAGAGAGATAAAAAAAAAATTAGTAGTAAATTATTATTATTATCCTTAAGACTTCAGCTCTTCCCCGTGATTTTAACAATTTAAACGTAGTGGATGAATAAGACATCCTTTAACGCAATGGTGAAGGTGTTGTGGGGTGACGCTGGACTAACCTGAAGGAAGTACATTTCATAGAGAAGGAAGTCATGCAAGGTGCCATTATCAATGTTGAAGTCTAGACGACCCATCCACACGTCACAAGGCAACTGCCTCGCGTATTTCTGCAACACAACAAACTTGGTAACTCAGACATGTGAGCAACATGTGCGGGTATTAATTAATTTGTCGATAATAATAGGTTTCGTAAAAAGACACAAAGTGCAACTAATGTGACATTTTATTGTGGCAACGTTTCGCTCTCCAGGAACTTTGTCAAGCCACAATAAAAAGTCATATTAGTTGCACTTGTGACCTTTTACCTAACATATTGTCGTTAATTATACTAGTGATAGAAAAAGGACGACACGAAACTAACTCCTCCCATGTTGTTGTAGGTATATAGGGCCACTGACAACATACGCAATAACCACTTTATTTATTTACATTCTCTATTATGTTTTATACAATATTTATTTATAAATTACATACATTGTTTCAGTGTGACTAGTGGTTTTTCAGTGTGACTAGTGATGTTTCAGTGTGACTAGTAGTGTTTCAGTGTGACTAGTGGTGTTTCAGTGTGACTAGTGGTGTTTCAGTGTGACTAGTGGTGTTTCAGTGTGACTAGTAGTGTTTCAGTGTGACTAGTGGTGTTTCAGTGTGACTAGTGGTGTTTCAGTGTGACTAGTGGTGTTTCAGTGTGACTAGTGGTGTTTCAGTGTGACTAGTGGTGTTTCAGTGTGACTAGTGGTGTTTCAGTGTGACTAGTGATGTTTCAGTGTGACTAGTGGTGTTTCAGTGTGACTAGTGATGTTTCAGTGTGACTAGTGGTGTTTCAGTGTGACTAGTGGTGTTTCAGTGTGACTAGTAGTGTTTCAGTGTGACAAGTGGTGCTTCAGTGTGACTAGTGGTGCTTCAGTGTGACTAGTGGTGCTTCAGTGTGACTAGTGATGTTTCAGTGTGACTAGTGGTGTTTCAGTGTGACTAGTAGTGCTTCAGTGTGACTAGTGGTGCTTCAGTGTGACTAGTGGTGTTTCAGTGTGACTAGTAGTGTTTCAGTGTGACAAGTGGTGCTTCAGTGTGACTAGTGGTGCTTCAGTGTGACTAGTGGTGCTTCAGTGTGACTAGTGGTGATGGTCGTTGCCACCACCACCAGCTTATGCTGTCAGCGGCCCTGATAAACCCAACAACAACAACAACAACAACACCACTAGTCACATACGTAATGACATATTTTATTCATTCTAGAGTATATATCATGTTTCTATGTTATTAATATTGTTTATGTCATATTAGATGAATTGTGATACATAAATAAGCCGTAGAGTTGATATTAGCGTCATATTTAAGTATTTTGTCCTGTCTCCAAGCAACAAACTCTCCTCCCTCTCCCCTCCTCACCGTCTTCCATACACCAACAAAAGTCTTCAATAAAGGTAAAAGTGATGTTAAATGTTCATTTATCCATTTCATTAGTGTTTTATATTTATTTCTCATTATTTTCTGTATGTAAAACTATATAGTTATTCTTCAAAAAATGTACAGTATTTTTGTTAATATTTTTGGGTGTCTGAAACAGATTAGTAATTGTATTTACATTATTTCTTATGGGACATATTACTTCGGTTTTCGTACTTTTCGGATTTAGAACGACCTTCTGGAACGGATTAAGTATGAAATCCGGGGTTCCACTGTACCCTCTCTTTTATTCTGCAACTCAGCAACACAGATTGAGGTTTGATGGGGCCGTAGGCCTAGGGAGTCTTATATTAAAGATAATTTTTTATAAACTCATTAAAAAAAAGCCAACATTTAATATCGTATTTTAGAAAACAGACGTTTTCTCTATACACAAAAAATCTAGGATTATTATATTGTGAACGTAGTAGTTTTAAGGACACCGGTGAAGAGCTCTTGATCCAAGGAATTAGAGATACTCTTCCCTTCATCGGATCAAACTTTATTACCTCGTATCCCAAAGGAGCTGCATGAGCCTTACGGGTTTGGTGCTTCCCTATAAATATTTACTGGAGATATGTCAGTGAAAGCATGAACCTGAGTTGGTCCAGGACCACACTCACCGTGCTGTAGTAGGTCAGGTTGGTCCAGGACCACACTCACCGTGCTGTAGTAGGTCAGGTTGGTCCAGGACCACACTCACCGATGCTGTAGTAGGTCAGGTTGGTCCAGGACCACACTCACCGTGCTGTAGTAGGTCAGGTTGGTCCAGGACCACACTCACCGTGCTGTAGTAGGTCAGGTTGGTCCAGGACCACACTCACCGTGCTGTAGTAGGTCAGGTTGGTCCAGGACCACACTCGCCGTGCTCTAGTAGGTCAGGTTGGTCCAGGACCACACTCACCGTGCTGTAGTAGGTCAGGTTGGTCCAGGACCACACTCACCATGCTGTAGTAGGTCAGGTTGGTCCCCCCC